>OZ023218.1:2760606-2763106 GCA_963995525.1 Escarpia spicata | reverse complement strand
TATGCGGGCATGGAAAAAGGAGCATCTCTGAAGAAAATATTGACTCCAGCCAGCACCAGAGGCAAGCTGAACAGCTTGGGACGCACGGTGCTTCAACAGAGCATGTTGTAGCGGAAGGTTAGATGGTGCTTGTATGCCTTTACAACGGAAACGGGAAGACAGTAAGGATTATTTGAGGTACAGAAGGTTTTATGAGAAGGTGACAGTCAAGAGTTCGCACATTCACCCAAAGACTTTACTTCCGACATTTGCAGCAGCTCGCTGTCATAGCATGCGGATGTAATACAGTAAGTGCAGGAGTGGATGGGTGTAAGCCACATGAGACCAGAAGGTTGGGGATGGAAGATGAACGACGGTTATCTTCTTCCCACAATGACAGACCTGTCTCCAGCACCTGATGTCTTGTTCCACATAATCCGGTATAACTGCTCCACATATTGCACTTCGGGAAGGTGCACATGTCGCAAGAAAAACCTTGAGTGTTTCTTGAACGTAGTCAATGCCGTGGCACAGGGTGCTCAAAGTAAATCTACAGTTACGTCAGTGATAACTTAAGGAGATGGAAGATATGTAATCATACGTTTGTCGAATGAGAGAAATACTTAAACTAGTCTTGGTAATATACTAGGGGTTTTATGTCTTATATTTTTTTAGTTTTAAGGTTGAATGATTTCATGACATTCATATGCTAGTTCTAGCTTCAACAAGAGTTTTAGTCTGAATTGTTGTATGTATACTATGCACGTAATACATCGATTACCTCAATAATGTTTTTATGTGGAGCGCAGTGGCATTGGACTCTCAATCGAGAGAACTCGATTTCGAAACCTGTGTTGCCGTATCGTACCTTGGGCAAGCTCGTTCACTCTGCGTTGCTCCAGTTCACTCAGCTATATGACTGAATACATGGCTATAGACAATGATGGGTATTTGTGCACGAATAGTCTTCGCGCATTAACTGCAGCGTGGCTGAATGCTTCCTAGAGAAGTCTCGATGGTGTTTGATTGAACATGTCTGCTTGGGGGTAAAGGATAAAGTGCTTTGAGCAGTCCAAAAGACTGGTTACTTACTGCGCTATATAAGAAAATGCCTTTTTGATTCATGTATACAAGTGTTGACCTTACATCACGGAAGTGTTCATTATAATTATTATGCGTTATATTAAAATGCATTTGCGTTATGTTACGCATACGATCCATGTTCGTGACAGTAGCATACTTATGTGGTAATGCAGCTTATAATAATGTTATAATAATAATAATTCCGTTTCTTAATAAAGCGTTTTTTAAGTAAGTAAATACCAATCAAAGCGCTTCACATATATTAAAATGGCGTGTTGACTAAATCAACTGCTAAAATATAAATTAATTAAATAAATAAGTTAAGATAAAAAATACAATTTCAAACTATGAAATTAAAAACCAATCAATACTATAAAATATAAACCAGTGTCATTTAGATGTGGCAGCCAGTGCTTGCATCAAGGTTTGTAGTGCAAGCGAAATAGATGGGGTTTAAGTTGTTTCCGGAAAGCCGTTATATGGGGTGAATAGGGCAATTGTTCATCAATTAAGCTTATTTGCTAGATTCGTGTATTTATATGTTGACCTTATCATTATAAATATTATACACAATGTTTCCCTGTTAAATGTACTTGCTCTATGTTAGATGTACGATAGATGCTCATGAGAATAGTACACTTATAATTATGCTGAGCATAAACATGTTAGACACGAGACGAATTTGACAGGTAATTGCAGCTAGCCGTGCATGTTTTGATACAAATAAGCATTTTCATTTAAAAACTAAGGTAATATTAAAATATGTTAATGTCTGTGTATGATGCTTTGTTCTCAGAATATAATATGTGCGTATTTATGACCACGCATTTGGATTATTTGAGGTTTACATAAACATTATCTTGCTCATTCTTTGTCCAGAAAGTAAAATCGTTACGAAATCGCACAGGAAAAAGCTACAGAGGGGGCCCCTACATTTACGTAATTTTTTAGAGGCGTAGACTTTTGATATGTTATCTAGTATATATGTCTACTATAAAAAAACTGCAAAAATTGCTTCTGTTGCAATTTGTTGCAATATGACCCTATTTTTGTCATAAAAGTCCTGGACTACGTTTTGTATATGCCTTTTAAGTACCTTGACTCTGTCATAGATTTTTAAGTACCTTGGCTCTGTCATAGACAAAGAGGAAGGTGTCAGTAACGAAATTGAAAGCCGAGTGTCAAAGGGGTGGTTTAGGTGGAGGGAACTATCTGGATTGATATGTGATAAGGTGCCACAAAAGATGAAAGTCCTTCTCTACAAAACGGAAATTAGGCAGACACTTCTCTACGGCTGTGAAAGTGGCCACTATCGACAAGAGATGAAAGACGACTAGCAACAACGGAGATGAGAATGATTAGATGGGCAATGCAGGAGCACCGGAGGAATGAGGATATTTTGAAAGAAGCCGCTGTGGAGACCATTGTTGTCATCATG
>OZ023218.1:2748600-2760406 GCA_963995525.1 Escarpia spicata | reverse complement strand
GTGGCAGGTTCGATCCCTGCTGATGTTCATTCATACATTACTGGTTGTGCACACACACACTTACTCCATTCAGTAATTTCAGCCGTTTACAATAACTCCATCTAAATTAAGTTAATTCCACTTAAACAACTATTGGAAATAGCACAGCAAATTATGGATTAAAAAACCAATCAAGTATATTGCAAGGTATATTATGTCCTGATGTTATGGTTTCTAAATTATCAGGGTTTCACTATCATATGAACACATGTCATAACAAGTTAACATTTTTGTAACAAATTTATTGACACATCTATAATCATGTACACACATGCTGAATAGTATTAGGCATGGGCAATTGGTATGACAACAATATTTTCAGACAAACATGTGTATTAAAACAGGCAATTCTCTTTTATTTAATCCATGATCAGAGGTAATGAGTGACTTGTCTTTTTGTTTTCACTTCTTTAGATTTAAGTACAAATCGGCTTGCATTTTGCTTAATTAACATAATGCCAGTTCTTTATATGTGTTTACCATAAAGGTGTATTATATTCAAGAATACGTGGCCAGTGACATCTGTGGGGTTATTGCCACCTTGAGATTTATTTTAAATACAAGTTTTAAGAGATAGTGTTACTGAATGTCAAATGTTTCAAACAATTTCAAGTTAGGGAATAACAAAATAATGCTCTTCTTGAGGAAACATTGTTTTTTAATATAAAAATAAATAATACACAAGTTACTATTGATAGTATACATACTTGAATCGAGCGACCCAGCTAAATGTAGATTTACACACCATAAACTGTGTTCTTTTTGGAACTAATTAGCATGTAGTATTCACCAGGTCAGATATCTACAGCTAGACGAGCATGTTAATAAATCTTTAAATAATTTACTACGAAAATCTAACTTTCTTTAATATGTGCTTTTGACATTTTCATTATATCGTACTGGCATTTAAAATATAAGGCAACAATGCTGTATTTTGAACATATATATCGTTAAACCATACATGGTTCATCCAACTCCAAAAACTACAAAAGCAGGCACGGGACATGTGAAATGTTGCACATTCTAATAAAATACATCACCAAATTTCTTTCACCTACAACTCTGTTTCTGTGTGGAAAAATATTCAATTAGTATTTTTCTCAAATTTGGCATTTGCGCTCAATAAATACCTTGCATCAGACCATCACTTCTGTTGGCATGATCTAGTGATATGATTGCATATAATTACCTTATCTCGCCGTCTTATTAACATGTCTTTATGAATTCACCATTCAGGGACAACATTTTACTGCTAGAAAATGCGTACCCTTTAAGAAAAATTACAAAGAATTCACATTTACAGGCTAATGGTACAATTCACTCTGACATTAGTTAAACTCCTGTTTCGCATAGACCTGATCTAGACATTTTGTATCATTGTAGCTACACACACGTTTATAGTGTCTATATTATGTTGGCAACATTGAAAATACATTGAATGTTTCTCTTGGGTTGACTTGGCTCTGATGCCTAAGTCAATATATACTCTTCAGCTTGCCTTATTACAGCATCAGGCCCAGCAGAACCAACCAACCAATCCTCTAACATCTCCCTTCCAGCGGTGCATAGGCATCCACCTTCATGACATTTTGTTTGCCATTTGTCACGATTTCCAATACTTAATAATTTAATCCGTCATATAATAGATCTTTTTATCAGACATTTTTCAGCAAGATGACAACAAAACTGCTTTTGTTTGAAATATCAACCAGTTCTTATTCTGATAATAAGTTTCAAATCAAGTATCAACCAGCCGAGATATATAATTTTAATCGGTTACATTTATGTTAATAAAACTAATAAAGCTGATAAAATAACACACTTTGTTTAACAAATAAACTGTCTGTAACACTGGCCCCAAAACATAAAGAAACAAGAACACTGTAGCAACTGGATGGCCGCAGCAATTAGGGGTGTCAGGGCACCATGACCCGACAGCGTCAGTGGTGAGGTCCAGGGGTCCCTTGCCAGGTTGCTGACACAACCCTCTCTTTCATCTTCTCGTGCTGACCAAAGGTCATGCCATCCAGGTTAGGGATGCCACCTGAAGCATAACCAAATCAAATCAAATCAAATTTATTGTAACTCATTACAATACATACAATACAAATCAAATTACGACAAATCCTATATAATAACATAATGAGCAGAACAAGAGAAGAACATTATACTATGTTATATTCCCTACATAACAACCAATGTCAATCCTCTGGCAATACTGGCCGAACATGGTTCAATTAACCTATCCAGCGAGATATGTTGACTAGCAAAACCCGTCAAATCATCAGAAAACAGAGAAGGTGTGTGTGTGATAATTTAGATACATTTGCTGCGGTCTCTGATGATGATGTGCACAAGTTGGTTACGAAATCTAAGAAAACTAGCTATGTTCTGGACCCCATGCCAACCAAACTGGTCAAATAGTATATTGAGGAATTTGTGCCATTCCTTACACACATCATCAATTGCTCCACTGCTGCTGGGGAATTGCCACATGAATGGAAGACTGCACTTGTAGAGCCACTGCTTAAAAAAAGCACGACTGGATCCTATTCCAAAAAACTATCGCCCTGACAGACAGTCAGACATGGGGTCAAATACATTGACAAGTATTTAAATGCAAATACTTGTGACATTTCAAATGCAAATACATTTTGTTTATGTCCAATGCAAATACTTTTTAAAAGTATTTCAATACTGTTCAAATACTTTTCAAATACTTTTCTAATTTATGCACAATAAATAATAACAAAAATGAGCTATACTTGACCATTGTTTATTCAGAATTAAGGGAGTTCATTTAGTCAATAGTCCCATGTTATAATTGGTCACACATTGTAAAATTTTCTCCTGTGACAGATTAATCCTGTTTTCCATTTCCTGTGCCCACTGATGCACTGTCTTCCAATAAAATTAAAATAAGCCACCCACTGTTAATTAAATGCTTGCTAACCTGACCCTGTCACAGGCCAACTGATACACTGATCATCCATCTGATAATGACCAAAGCAGTTAATGATCAAAGCATGCAAATGCTGCAGTTGGTCAGCTAATAAAAGAGCTATAGGAAGGCCAGTTCTCTCAGTGAATGTCATGCCTCGGTGATCACATAAGTAACATCAGTGACCTGTATCAACTGCCTAGACCAAGCAACAATTTAATTAAGTACAGCTGTGATAACAGTTTTCATTGACATAATTAAATGCTATAAGTATTTGAAAAGTATTTCATTTTTCAAATACTTTTAAAATGTATTTAAATGCAAATAGTTTTGGTTCCAAATTTTCAAATGCAAACACTGGATCAGTTGCATTTAAATGCAAATGCATTGACCCATGTCTGCGCCCTGTATCGAATCTCCAGTGTATCTCTAAATTAACAGAACGGGCTGTTGTAGACCAACTTTGCTTTCTTTCAGAATGTGGATTTCCTTGCCACCTTGTCAGTCGGCGTATAGAGCTGGACATTCTACTGAAACTGCATTTGTTAAGGTCCAGTCTGATATTCTTTTAAACATGGACCAACAGAAGGTCACACAACTGGTTTTAATTTACTTGTTGTCGGCTTTTCATACTGGGGACCATAAGATTTTGTTGATTATTGTGAATTGTTCTTTTGGTGTATCAGGCACAGCTCTAAATTGGTTTTCATCTTATCTTTAAATTCAATCAATTATTATTGATGGTACTGTGTCTGACCAGTTAAAACTTGACCAGGGAGTACCGCAAGGATCATGCTTCGGTCCTGTGGAATTCACAGAGTATTTTAGCCCTATTTTTCATATCATTGATCAGCAAGGTAAGCTGGGGCATGCGTATGCTGATGACCATCAGGTGTACTGTAGTTTTAACGCCATTTCTATGGACAGTAATCGCAATTCTATGGAACAGTGCATTAGAGACATCAATAGCTAGATGCAAAGCATGAAACTTAAAACAAACAACTCCAAGACTGAATACATCATAATTGGTTCTCCGCAACAACTGGAAAAAATCAGTTGTTGGGGAAAATGCTTAAAAGTGGTCTCATTTATGATTCTATCATTTTTGGTTCTCGAGTTATTGCACAACCTTACTCTGAACAGTGGCCATCTTGGTTTTGTCCAATATGACCGTTACATAGGGAGCTCAGCTTGGCTGAAATGGAAAATTAAATGCCATGGCCATAATTAACGCTGGTCCAAAAATGGTGATTGTGGAAAGATGTGAACAATTACAAGATTAAGCCCCCTGGCTATATATATAGGCCAGTTAAAATCTATCAACGTGGGTAGGATGCAGTAATTTGGTATGGGCTCAGCTGAAAATGAACTGCATTCTAAGAGGGGTAGGATCCAAGTGTTGCACATTTGGGGTTGGGTCCATTCTCAGTGTTCAACATTACGACAAAATAAATTTGGTGTACAAAATGTGCATTAAATTTAGGTGCAAATGATTGCAGAATAGAACAAATTCCTGTGAACAAGAATGTTCAAGACAACTAGGAAGCATTGATCTGTGCTGTGAAGATGTCAAAAACAATTTCTTCAGACCAATAAGAAATAAACATTCCCATAATTTAACAGCATGATATTAGATCGGGTGGCAAAGATTTGTTTTCCCTCATGCTGCTTGGATTTATACAGCTAAGCTAATCAATTATTATACCTGTCAACTCTCCCGTGAAATCTGGGAGACGCCCGGAATACTGATAAATCTCCCGGATTTTCTCTGGAAATCTCCAACAACACCCCCGTCTTCGAGACAGCGTGACACCATGGGAGATGTGCCAAGACGTGCTGAACCAAAAAATCTCCAACAGCACCCACCTCAATCTTCCTATGTCAAGATCTGAGATATATGGAAAGCATGCTGAACCCCTGAGGAATCTCCCAGATTTCAACAAAAAAGTTGGCAGGTATAAATTATATATTTTCCTTGCCGTGTTGTAAGAACTTCTAGTGTCAGGTATGTTTAAAGTGTCAGACGAGTATCCAAAAATATAAATAAATTATTCTGGTACGATTTAACCATGGGAGTAGAATATCATCGTTAGACACATCTGCCTGATTCACAGTGTGAACATTGTTGTCTATTTATTGCTCTCACACAGACTGCAATATTTACACTTGTCTTTGACGTGAATAATACAGACGGCGTATTGCACACAACAATGTAATCCACTTACTTGAACATGTAGTGCCATCAAACATATAACCGTACGAGCATGTCGTACATTGATCAGCAATGGTTCAGGAATCACAGATGTCAGCACAAGCTGAAAGCAGAAGAACTTGGCATTATATCCAGAACTGTATGTGGTTCACAGAAACACTGTGACGTCTCAGCAGCACTCGGATCCACTGCGACATACAGCAAGAAGGCTGCATTTTTATCTGCAAGGCAACCGGATAACATTTACATGTTTCCGCTGTACAGCTCGTCTTTGTTCTGCAATGTAGAATATATTAACTGTGTGATATAGATTTGAATATGCATTTGCAGCACAGCATTTTAATTGTGAGATTGTATTGTGCTATTCCGCTAATAATGCAGTTGTTTGTGTTGGACTCCCCATGATAATTACATGTCTTTGAAGTACTGTCATAAACTAAGGGTGACTTGCAAGAGTCACTGTCACACACGTTTGCCACAGAACACTTGGTGCAGTCAGCCGCACATTCTGCAACAAGCAAATAAACGTCAGTTGAGCGGTCACAACAAGGAACAGTAGATGACACAGTCTCTCAAGACAGACATCAGCCATAGAGACAGGGAGAGGGGGAGAGAGTAACACAGAGAAAGGAGACAAGGAGAGCGAGGCAGAGAGAGAAAGGAAGAGCGACGGTGAGACAGTCTTTGACGTGAATAATACAGACGGCGTATTGCACACAACAGTGTAATCCACTTACTTGAACATGTAGTGCCATCAAACATACAATCGTACGAGCATGTCGTACATTGATCAGCAATGGTGCCGTAATTACAGATGTCATACAGCAAGAAGGCTACATGTTTATCTGAAAGGCAACCGGATAACATTTACGTGTTTCCGTTGTACAGCTCGTCTTTGTTTTGCAATGTAGAATATATTAACTGTGTGATATAGATTTGAATATGCATTTGCAGCACAGCATTTTAATTTTGTGAGTGGATTGTGCTATTCCCCTAACAATGCATTTGTTTGTGTTGGACTCCCCATGATAATTTACGTGTAGGGAAGGACATCACTGCAAACTCAACACACCATTTTGTCTAGTGGTGTAGCACCACCAGCACAACGTACAACAAATAACCAATGTTGATGTTGAACGTGTATTAATATCAAACACTGTAGAATGCAGTACATACCTTTACATGTCTTTGAAGTACTGTCATAGACTAAGAGTCACTTGCAAGAGTCATTGTCACACACGTTTGCCACAGAACACTTGGAGTAGTCAGCCGCACATTCTACAACAAGCAAATAAACATCAGTTGAGCGGTCACAACAAGGAACAGTAGATGACACAGTCTCTCAAGACAGACATCAGCCATAGAGACAGGGAGAGGGGGAGAGAGTGACACAGAGAATGGAGACAAGGAGAGAGGGAGAGCGAGGCAGAGAGAGAGGAAGAGCGATGGAGAGAGAGGGAGAGCGAGGGAGAGCGAGGGAGAGAGAGAAGAGGGAGGCAGAAGGAGGGAGAGACACAGAGGTGGAGAGAGACCGAGGGGGAGAGAGAGAGGAGGGGAGAGAAGAGGGATGGAGAATGATGGAGAGGAAGAGAGACAGACATATATAACATTCACATATTGCAGACATTTCATTACCATCTCTCTGGTAGATGTTTAATGATCAAGTCTCGCAGGACTATCCCTACCCTGTCGCCCCCTTACACGAACATATCATAAAACTTAGGACACGTTATTGTTAACTTTTATGTAGTGCACTACATGGAACAGTACACCAGGCCTTAGAGAGACGATGATCTCGCTGACTGCAGATCCGTAGTCCTTCACTCAGTTCACATGCAGTGCATTGAGCGAATTGATGTGCTCATCAACAAGACATGTGGTTCTGCAACTGTCAAAGATGCAAGGCATCAACTCTTCTCCAATGGCAGTCGTCAACGACCCAGGCCGCCCTTTTCGAACATATCAAGAGGTATTTGTTCCAAGCCTCTTTCATCTGGAAGCAGTCAACCGCTAGCCACCAGGCAATCGCTGTGTTTGGTCAATAGGGATGGTAACAGGATGAGCGCAGCAAGCAATGGCTTCCTTTCTGGACCACTCTCGCCGACGCAAGTATGCCTTGTGCCCTCCTCCTACATGGTGGCTGCACGAAATGTGCAAGGGCAATTGAAAGAACTGCAGGACAGCCCTTCATTGCACGGCATTGTGCAAGAGTGAGGGTGGCTGCCTAAACAATGATGGCAAAGATGGTAACCATTGAACCTCTACTAATGGATAGATGGATGGTCGGATGATGGATGATACTGTTTAGGTACATATATTGTAAGTTTCTTTTCGACCCATTGATGGAATGATTCTGAACTATTTAAAAATTATATGTTCACAATAATGGTTGAAAAAATATCAGTGAATTTGTGGAACTAATTGCCATATCATTCCATGTCAAATCAATCACTTTTAGGCCATTTTTGCATCACCCGACTTCAATTTTGATTAAATTTAGCACAGTTGTTGGCTCACATTTTAATCTAAGTATTATTGAGGATATAAGTCACTGAACTTTTATCTCATTCGCATACTGAATGTCACAATAATGCCCATAACTGTGCTGTTAATAAAGCTAGAAAAGCATGCAATACATAATTGGAAAGCCCATAAACAAGTGCACATAGGTATAATGTAAATAAAATTATACATTTTTCACAATTTGACTTTTAACCTCAGATACCTAAAAACGTGTTCTCCGATTTGTTTGATTTTTTTATACTGTATCCTATACTATTGCAGAAGTATCCATGAAAATATTAGAGTGGGCAAGTAATAATGTTCAGAGATATATTAAATTGAGTACAGCCGGGGATGACAAATTGTACCAGGATGGCACAGGATAACTCACTTCAAAGATACAGTACTACCTCTGCTGTGTAAATCCATATACATATGCCTACTAATTATATAATTGTTATTCAATACACAAGGGATTATTGTTATGCAATAAGCCACCAGAGGGACTAGATCATGCACATGTACATGTCTATTTTGTCTGTAATTTTATGTGATTGGTGGCATATAGAGCAACATTCAAACTTTACAAATCAACAAATTTGATTGCATATTACATATGGTAAGCATTACAAATTGAATTGTATTGACAACTGCTCAGCTTCATGTGTGATGATTGCCATTTCATTTGACTGAGAGATAATATATGATACTTATGCATATGCATATTCATTGCACATGTGCGTGATACTACAGAAACTGCTATGAAATAACTATTTTGTCAGCCTGTAACCATCAAGTCTACTAGTGACTAGTGACGGTGTACTGATCCACTAAAATAGCACCCGGACAAAATAAAGAAAAAACACTTGTGAAATGTTTCTGCAGAACTGGTTTCAAGAAACTAACATTGGGTTTGACCACACAACATAAGCTGTGCAGACAATGTTGCGAAAAGCTGGAATCACTTCTTGAAGTAACTTCGTCATCACCTGCTTCTTCATTCGCACCAATGTCTGGCCAAGAATCTGATCAAGGCCAAATATCTGTTCAAGAAAGAACAGTTTTTGAAGAGCAGGAACTGTCAGTACTCAATGAATCATTGGATATTTTTGGTGAATTCCCACTCTCAAAATGAAATTTAGGCCAGGAATCCTATGCTGCAAAAAAGGTGCAAAAAATTAACAGCAGTGGTGAAGAAGGTAAAATTAGTTGCACCTGAGAAATGCTTTGAACATGAGAAAACAGCTACTTCCAGTAAGAAAGACTTTGGTGAAATGATGGCACACTTAAAGGACAAATTCCGGAAAACAGAGAAGCGAAAAGATCAAATTATTGACCGTGATCCCAAAGAGTTGGAGCATCTGGAAAACAGCAACACTCTTCAACACATCATACCTCATTGCAAACAGAGCAAAACATTTAGTGAAAGAGAAAGGCATCCAGTTGTGGAAGCATTCTATTCTATCCTATGAGAGAAAAGACTTTCTCTCCATCTTTGTTCTTGGTGAACGAGTCCATAAGCAAAAGCAACTAGTTCTTTGTAACTTTGCATTTGCACAATTCATCAGAATGGAAAATTAATGCAAAACTCAGCAAACTTACCAAAAATGATCACATCCCACTGGTTCACTACAACCATTGTCTTTCACAACTATGATGTAATCCACCAAGTCACGCATGCTTTCTGCAAAAATGTGTGTGGTGACTCAAGTGATTTGAATGAATGACTACGAATTACATTTGACAGCTAAGTAATCAAGGAAATTGAATTTTTTAAATGGATAACTACTGATTGATCAACACTACCAACCATGATACTCAGTGCAGATGATTTGATCCATGAATTCTGCACCCAACTTGAAATCTTGCTGTGGCACGATTTCATAAGCAGATAGCAGTCTTCATGTCTAAGAGACACTCGTGAATCACTTCAGCCAGGCCATTTTCTACTACTCTTTTCATCCTGCAAGATGAGGCACAATCGTTCCCTTGGAATAATGCACAGGCAATATTGCACCCATTTGTTTGCTGCTATTGTGAAGCTGGTAATGACTGTGTGTCACAAGTTAGTTATGTTGTCATTTCTAACTGTAACATATATGATACCATTATTGAGCACCTGTTCCAAAAAAACCTCATCAGCAGCTCTTTGAATTTGCATCAGCCCATTTTCCTGTAATCAAATTCTACTTTTCGACCACAGAAGAGTACTACGAAGAAACAACTCTTCTTGCAAGCCGTATGCAGAGCGAAAACAATAGCAGGAACACAGAAGCTACACTTCGTCAAGCAATTATCACTTAATGATTTGGAAGTAGCAATATATTTCACATGTTCCATAAGAAGAAAAGAGATTGTGACAGATGGTCTCAGTCTCGTGGATATCAAAGAGTATCTGATGGCCATCTATGATGGAAACTGGTGGGTGGCATATGTAATGGATGCTATTCCAGCTGATAAAGAGGCTGAACTGAACTTCCTTCACCCATATGGACCATCACCATCATATTGCTACCCACGACACAGTGACTCTCTTCATGTTCATGTGGGTGATATACCAGCGCATATTCACCCGACAACCGACACTGGTTGGATCTACAAACTATCCAGAGGACACAAACCAAGTATATGAGGCCCTGCAAAGAATTTGAATACATGTTAAGAGAGAGACTACAGCATGTGAGTATACACTCATTTTATTAGAAGGTACCCTTTAGGAGCTTGTTAAGTGATCTAAAAAAGGGAACTAATAAAATTCAATGTTGCATCCACTGATCGATAGATCAAAGGTAACTCACCCAGGTGTACTCAATTTAATGTATCTCTGAACATCAGTATTATTTGCCCACTCTAATTATTTTCAGGAACTCTTCTGCATTAGTATAGGATACTGTAAAAAATATATAAAAATGGGAGGATACAATTTTGGGGTATCTGAGATTAAAGGTGAAATTATTTTAAAAAAAATATTTTTATTTACATATTTTTATTTTACAATACCTATGTGTGCCTGTTTATTGGCTTTCGAATGATGTATTACTTCCTTTTCGTCTAAGGCATTAACTCATAATTGATGCAGATGTGTCATTTTGAAGTTCACACTTTAATTATTAATACGCTGTTCTTCTGCGGGTGTTCTCCTTGTTCTGCGATCTTCTCGTTTTTAACATTACAAGTCTCATTTATTTAAGTTTCTCAGCCTCGACTTGTCTAGCTTGTGCTGGTGCGTGTGATACCAATCCATTATGGGCAGCCGCGTTCCGCAAGAGTCATCACTGTATCAGGGGATCGCCGAAGGATTTGGTTGGGCATGTAAGTGATTGCAAACAAATAAGTCTTGATGTTTTTACGAAAAATGACTATAGTTGCAGATGATTTTAAAGTGATAGGGAGTTGATTTCAGATTGTCGGTGCAGCTACAGAGAAAGCACGTTTGCCAATGTTACGCTTGGTTTTAGAAACATAAAAAGGTTGTGAATCAACAGGGGTATCTGGAAAACGAAGGAGTAAGTTTATTCAAGGAGATAACTGACATGACTGCGACTACACTAAAGAATACCATACGTCAGTCTTTGCCTCGTTGACGAAGAGGTTCCAGTTGGAGAGCTCGATGCAAGCGGTTGTCAGGACAGTGTCGTCGCGAACCAAGCTGACTGCACATATCCCATACGAACCATCAGGTGTGTCCCAGCGAGGAAGAGACATGCAAGTCATTGCTGCACTCTCTTCTGCAGCTCGACAGATGTAGATTTTGTAGTATTATGCATATACTGTTTAAAGTCCGATTGTGTTGAAAAATGTAACAGTCACAAAGGTTGAGCAGCAGCTTCGTCAACTTGAAAGGCGCCTGACGTCTCAAAAGCGACGTACTAATAATTATACTAACAATAATAAGAAGTCAAAGACGAAGAAAATGAGGAAACATGTCCTGCCGCGGATCCACTTCGACTTCGTACGCCTCTTTCATACAACTGGTTGTATGGTGGGAAAATGATGTGAGAGGTCGTGCATCGCTCGTAACGTTAACGCCAGTATTTTGTAAGTTATACGCAATCGAACGGGCAACCAGTGTAGTGCGATCAACACAGACGTGGTGTGGAAGTGATCTCGGC
>OZ023218.1:2668600-2743600 GCA_963995525.1 Escarpia spicata | reverse complement strand
TGATAAGCAAGAGAACTTGAAGGCTGAAATCACAACCGATCAAGTCGACATGAGATCAGGAGGGGTTGCTTGAACGCACATTCAGTACTGATCTTGTCCAATATTCCTTGACAGCTAAACATTTGTAGATCAGACCCATAAACAAAGACGAGTCATGTTATAACTCTGGTGCTTCATGGCAAAATCCACTTCCCTTTTTAAAAATTATTCAATAACACAAAAATGTGGTTTCCGCGGTCATCGGACACCGTGACCACCAACCAAATAAAAGTAGAGTGGAACCTCCCTATTAAGGTCACCGTCGGGACTGGGCAAGAGTGACCTGAATGGAGAGGTGACCATATTAACGGGACTAATTTCCCATACTTTACTATTACAAAAATAATTGCAAAGTGGTTGTATTATCAAGGTCACCATATAGCGAGGCTACACTGCACATCATTCTGTGTTACGTTCTGATGTCGTTATAGAGAATTCTGAATCAGATGACTGCCATTTCTTTGCTCTTCACTTCCCACCTAGCCTTGCAAACTGTTACTGTAAAGTTTGCTTTGCATTTAAACTTTCTGTAAAGACCTATCACATTCAGAGACAATGTCCTTCAAAACCCATCACAGAGCCTGAAGATTGGTCTTAGACAACTGTGAACACACAGAGACTGGTATACTCTGATATATGTCATCAAAGAACTTGTCTCGCTTGGCGTCAATCGTTGAAATAAAGTGTCTAGTTCGGTGCTGTCTGTCGACCGCATACTGTCGCAGTCTCTCCTGCAGACTCACAGACTGTGTGGGTCGGCCCGCGTCTGTGTCTTGGACCATCTCCTCCCGCACACATGCATAGTCTGACTGTCTCTGTGCCTCTGACATTTCCAACTCTTTGGTTCTCCTAGCTGCCTGCGGACAAACAGCCAAACACAAACAAAAACATTTTCTTATTACACAGTAAATTAAACTCACATCGACGTCTAATACTAAAACATGGAATGTACCTATTAAGATTATTAAAAAACATAATTTATTATAAACTTGTGGTACACATATCAATAGTAAATAGAGCATTTATAAAAATAAAAATAATAAAAATTGAGTTATTCGTCTGTTAATAATAACAAAAAAGGAACACACAGTATTTATATACAGTATTATACAGTTCTCAGGACTGTTGAAAAGTTATGTTTTTGTTTCAAGTTCGGACATAAAAGAACCACTGAGGACAACAAGCACCCTGGCAATGACCACCCTCAGTGACCACAAACACCCTGGCAGCGACCACCCTTAGTGACAACAAGCACCCTGGCAGTGACCACCCTCAGTGACTGCAAGCACCCTGGCAGTGACCACCCTCAGTGACCGCAAACATCCTGGCTGTGACCACCCTCAGTGACAACAAGCACCCTGGCAGTGACCACCCTCAGTGACTACAAACACCCTGGCAGTGACCACACTCTCAGTGACAACAAACACCCTGGCAGTGACCACCCTCAGTGACCACAAACACCCTGGCAGTGATCACCCTTAGTGACAACAAGCACCCTGGCAGTGACCACCCTCAGTGACAACAAGCACCCTGGCAGTGACCACCTTCAGTGACCACAAACACCCTGGCAGTGACCACACCCTCAGTGACAACAAGCACCCTGGCAGTGACCACCCTCAGTGACAACAAGCACCCTGGCAGTGACCACCCTCAGTGACAACAAGCACCCTGGCAGTGACCACCCTCAGTGACAACAAGCACCCTGGCAGTGACCACCCTCAGTGACAACAAGCACCATGGCAGTGACCACCCTCAGTGACCACAAACACCCTGGCAGTGACCCCCCTCAGTGACCACAAACACCCTGGCAGTGACCACAAACACCCAGGCAGTGACTACCTTCAGTGACCACAAACACCCTGGCAGTGACCACAAACACCCTGGCAGTGACCACCCTCAGTGACCACAAACACCCTGGCAGTTACCACCCTCAGTGACCACAAACACCCTGGCAGTGACCACAAACACCCAGGCAGTGACCACCCTCAGTGACCACAAACACCCTGGCAATGACCACAAACACCCTGGCAGTGACCACCCTCAGTGACCACAAACACCCTGGCAGTGACCACCCTCAGTGACCACAAACACCCTGGCAGTGACCACAAACACCCTGATAGTGACCACCCTCAGTGACCACAAACACCCTGGCAGTGACCACCCTCAGTGACCACAAACACCCTGGCAGTGACCACCCTTAGTGACAACAAACACCCTGGCAGTGACCACCCTCAGTGACCACAAACACCCTGGCAGTGACCACCCTCAGTGACCACAAACACCCTGGCAGTGACCACCCTCAGTGACCACAAACACCCTGGCAGTGACCACAAACACCCCGATAGTGACCACCCTCAGTGACCACAAACACCCTGGCAGTGACCACCCTCAGTGACCACAAACACCCTGGCAGTGACCACCCTTAGTGACAACAAACACCCTGGCAGTGACCATCCTCAGTTAGAAAGGTCAGTTTGGTGATATTACTCTGAAAAAGGCTGACTAGTTGAATAACACCTCATAAGACCATAAAATGTTAACTACAGTATATACAGACTAGTCAGTTAATAGAACATTACCGAGCACTGGAAACAACAAGGAAGTAAATAATTTGTACAATACAGTCATCTCTAAGGTCAAATACTTTCTTATGTCCAATCTGCATTGTTCTTTCAGTATTTTTATTTTTTAAATTTTGTGTGCACATGTCCTATCTTTCTTATGTAAGATAAAATACTATCAATATTTTGCATGGTCATGTCATATTCTCACCTGTATGGCGTCATAGTTCTTCTGGTAGTAGACGACTGCTGCTCGCAGGTCCCAATCCGTGAACTCTGGCCACAGCACTTTTATGAAGGACAATACACTGAAGGTACTCTGCAAGAAAACAATGTTGTTGTCTATTTATTATTTACTTTTATGAAGGACAATACACTGAAGGTACTCTGCAAGAAAACAATGTTGTTGTCTATTTATTATTTACTTTTAGGAAGGACAACACACTGAATGTACTCTGCAAGAAAACAATGTTGTTGTCTATTTATTATTTACTTTTAGGAAGGACAACACGCTGAACGTACACTGCAAGAAAACAATATTGTCGTCTATTTATTATTTACTTTTAGGAAGGACAACACAGTGAATGTAATCTGCAAGAAAACAATGTTGTTGTCTATTTATTATTTACTTTTAGGAAGGACAACACACTGAAGGTACTCTGCAAGAAAACAATGTTGTTGTCTATTTATTATTTACTTTTAGGAAGGACAACACGCTGAACGTACACTGCAAGAAAACAATATTGTCGTCTATTTATTATTTACTTTTAGGAAGGACAACACAGTGAATGTACTCTGCAAGAAAACAATGTTGTTGTCTATTTATTATTTACTTTTAGGAAGGACAACACACTGAAGGTACTCTGCAAGAAAACAATGTTGTTGTCTATTTATTATTTACTTTTATGAAGGACAATACACTGAAGGTACTCTGCAAGAAAACAATGTTGTTGTCTATTTATTATTTACTTTTATGAAGGACAATACACTGAAGGTACTCTGCAAGAAAACAATGTTGTTGTCTATTTATTATTTACTTTTAGGAAGGACAACACACTGAATGTACTCTGCAAGAAAACAATGTTGTTGTCTATTTATTATTTACTTTTAGGAAGGACAACACGCTGAACGTACACTGCAAGAAAACAATATTGTCGTCTATTTATTATTTACTTTTAGGAAGGACAACACAGTGAATGTACTCTGCAAGAAAACAATGTTGTTGTCTATTTATTATTTACTTTTAGGAAGGACAACACACTGAAGGTACTCTGCAAGAAAACAATGTTGTTGTCTATTTATTATTTACTTTTAGGAAGGACAACACGCTGAACGTACACTGCAAGAAAACAATATTGTCGTCTATTTATTATTTACTTTTAGGAAGGACAACACAGTGAATGTACTCTGCAAGAAAACAATGTTGTTGTCTATTTATTATTTACTTTTAGGAAGGACAACACACTGAAGGTACTCTGCAAGAAAACAATGTTGTTGTCTATTTATTATTTACTTTTAGGAAGGACAACACGCTGAACGTACACTGCAAGAAAACAATATTGTCGTCTATTTATTATTTACTTTTAGGAAGGACAACACAGTGAATGTACTCTGCAAGAAAACAATGTTGTTGTCTATTTATTATTTACTTTTAGGAAGGACAACACACTGAAGGTACTCTGCAAGAAAACAATGTTGTTGTCTATTTATTATTTACTTTTAGGAAGGACAACACGCTGAACGTACACTGCAAGAAAACAATATTGTCGTCTATTTATTATTTACTTTTAGGAAGGACAACACAGTGAATGTACTCTGCAAGAAAACAATGTTGTTGTCTATTTATTATTTACTTTTAGGAAGGACAACACACTGAATGTACTCTGCAAGAAAACAATGTTGTCGTCTATTTATTATTTACGTTTAGGATGGACAACACACTGAATGTACTCTGCAAGAAAATAATCTTGTCGTCTATTTATTATTTACTTTTAGGAAGGACAACACACTGAATGTACTCTGCAAGAAAACAATGTTGTTGTCTATTTATTATTTACTTTTAGGAAGGACAACACGCTGAACGTACACTGCAAGAAAACAATATTGTCGTCTATTTATTATTTACTTTTAGGAAGGACAACACAGTGAATGTACTCTGCAAGAAAACAATGTTGTTGTCTATTTATTATTTACTTTTAGGAAGGACAACACACTGAATGTACTCTGCAAGAAAACAATGTTGTCGTCTATTTATTATTTACGTTTAGGATGGACAACACACTGAATGTACTCTGCAAGAAAATAATCTTGTCGTCTATTTATTATTTACTTTTAGGAAGGACAACACACTGAATGTACTCTGCAAGAAAACAATGTTGTTGTCTATTTATTATTTACTTTTAGGAAGGACAACACGCTGAACGTACACTGCAAGAAAACAATATTGTCGTCTATTTATTATTTACTTTTAGGAAGGACAACACAGTGAATGTACTCTGCAAGAAAACAATGTTGTTGTCTATTTATTATTTACTTTTAGGAAGGACAACACACTGAATGTACTCTGCAAGAAAACAATGTTGTCGTCTATTTATTATTTACGTTTAGGATGGACAACACACTGAATGTACTCTGCAAGAAAATAATCTTGTCGTCTATTTATTATTTACTTTTAGGAAGGACAACACAGTGAATGTACTCTGCAAGAAAATAATCTTGTCGTCTATTTATTATTTACTTTTAGGAAGGACAACACACTGAATGTACTCTGCAAGAAAATAATCTTGTCGTCTATTTATTATTTACTTTTAGGAAGGGCAACACACTGAATGTACTATGTAAGAAAATAATCTTGTCGTCTATTTATTATTTACTTTTAGGAAGGACAACACACTGAATGTACTCTGCAAGAAAATAATCTTGTCGTCTATTTATTATTTACTTTTAGGAAGGGCAACACACTGAATGTACTATGTAAGAAAATAATCTTGTCGTCTATTTATTATTTACTTTTAGGAAGGACAATACAGTGAATGTACTCTGCAAGAACATAATCTTGTCGTCTATTTATTATTTACTTTTAGGAAGGACAACACAGTGAATGTACTCTGCAAGAAAATAATCTTGTCGTCTATTTATTATTTACTTTTAGGAAGGACAACACACTGAATGTACTCTGCAAGAAAATAATCTTGTCGTCTATTTATTATTTACTTTTAGGAAGGGCAACACACTGAATGTACTATGTAAGAAAATAATCTTGTCGTCTATTTATTATTTACGTTTAGGAAGGACAACACACTGAATGTACTCTGCAAGAACATAATCTTGTCGTCTATTTATTATTTACTTTTAGGAAGGACAATACACTGAATGTACTTTGCAAGAAAATAATCTTGTCGTCTATTTATTATTTACTTTTAGGAAGGACAACACACTGAATGTACTTTACAAGAAAATAATCTTGTCGTCTATTTATTTTTAGGAAGGACAACACACTGAATGTACTTTGCAAGAAAATAATCTTGTCGTCTATTTATTATTTATTTTTAGGAAGGACAACACACTGAATGTACTCTGCAAGAAAATAATCTTGTCGTCTATTTATTTTTAGGAAGGACAACACACTGAATGAACTTTGCAAGAAAATAATCTTGTCGTCTATTTATTTTTAGGAAGGACAACACACTGAATGTACTTTGCAAGAAAATAATCTTGTCGTCTATTTATTATTTATTTTTAGGAAGGACAACAGTGAATGTACTCTGCAAGAAAATAGTCTTGTCGTCTATTTATTATTTACTTTTAGGAAGTACAACAGTGAATGTACTCTGCAAGAAAATAATCTTGTCGTCTATTTATTATTTACGTTTAGGATAGACAACACACTGAATGTACTCTGCAAGAACATAATCTTGTCGTCTATTTATTATTTACTTTTAGGAAGGGCAACACAGTGAATGTACTATGTAAGAAAATAATCTTGTCGTCTATTTACTATTTACTTTTAGGAAGGACAACAGTGAATGTACTCTGCAAGAAAATAATCTTGTCGTCTATTTACTATTTACTTTTAGGAAGGACAACAGTGAATGTACTCTGCAAGAACATAATCTTGTCATCTATTTATTATTTACTTTTAGGAAGGACAACACACTTAATCTACTCTGCAAGAAAACAATCTTGTCGTCTATTTATCAACTACTTTCTTTCTACAACAGCAAAAAAATGTATTCAGGATTTTAGAACTGTGTTTAGAATTTATTATGACTTTTTATGTATTAATTATTTTAGTTGCCTAATATATTTTGGTGAATTGTATATTTAATCTAAAGTCATATAAATGTGGATGTAAGGAGTGAATGTATTTATGTTGGCCCACTGAAAATCAACACACACACACACACACACACACACACACACACACACACACACACACACACACACACACACACACACACACACAGACACAAACACAGACGACACACACACACACATAAAAACACACAACCACACAGACACACACACACAGACGACACACACACACACACACAAACACACAGACGACAAACACACACAGACACAAACACACAGATGACACACACACACACACACAGATGACACACACACAGACAGACACACACACACAAACCACACTATACACACACAGATATACACACAAACACACATACAAACACACACAGACACACACATTGAAGTGCTGTGAGTGTGGACTGACCTGCCACAAGAGGAAGTCACTGAGACGAACCTCTCCCGACGTCCTCAGGATAAGGTCAGGGTCTGGGGACTTGTTGGTGTAGAGACATTGATTCAACAACTCCTCACTGATGTCACTGCAACACAACAACAACAATAGCAACAACAATAACAACAACACAATTGTGCTGTTGGTCCACTCTGAAGTGATCATCTCAAAACGTCAATGTCTGATATCTGACAAAATTACTTTCATCTGGCCTCAGCCGTACCATCCCCCCACAGACGATAGTTTGTAAACATCAATATGATGATATAAATATATTAACAGTATCGGTCCAAAGCATAAAATCTCAGTGTCACCAGACAAAAACTGCCTGTAGCCTCTCATCCCCAAACGAAAGTAATTTCATCTGATATCGGACATCGACATTTTGAGATTATCCCTAAGGATGTATGTTTGAATGGTCACATATATGCAGCATAGTAGCATACAGTAACATTTGCAAGCAAGATACAGATGACGTAGAATTACTTTATCACATGCTACTGATATGTACAGTATGAGGAGTTGATAGAGACAGTGGTGACCTCTCAACTCATCTCTCTCTGATGTGCCCCATCTGTATCCCCTGAAGGGTGGATAGAGACAGACATCACCAGTGACCTCAACTCACCTCTCTCTGATGTGCCCCATCTGTACGCCTTGAGCCAGTTCTCTCATTGCACAACAGATCTCATCACGGGATGTGTAGGCAAAACACACATTCAGGAACGTCCTACAATGCAAAACACACATTAAGAAATGTTCTAAAATGCAAAACAAGCATTCATTATAAACCATTTTTCATTGAAAAAAAATCTATAACAAACTGCATTATTTTCAATTGCACAATGTATAACTAATCCTCTATTTTGTGTTTCTACTAACAAAGCTCTTTTTAAGATTAAGTTAAAACTAACATTATTCATTAAAAACTGTTACGGTTACACAAACATCTCTTTTTTCACACCAGTGAAAATGACAAACTGTGGCGCCACCTGGGACCATTTTGTGTAATTTACTGTTTCAAGTGTAACCCGCCAGGTGACGACACCAAATTCATCATTTTTATTTTAAACATAGACATAGTGCCAGTGACAACGTGTGTCACAATGAATTGTAGCACATATTATTGTCAATTATGTGTGATTACCACATGTGTAAAACTGCTTCTGATTGGAGAAATAACTTGGCAGGGCTTAGGGATACAAACGGTCTGCAGGACAGACATGCTAAAACATGGACAAAGTAACATAGCAGGGCAAGACAGTACCGGGGTACTCTGGTTCTGCGTAAATTCAACTATAGACTAGTTCAGCCGGGATATCAGCATCATCTGAACGTGAGTTATACACCCACTATTGTGATTTTGTGGTCAAATGAAAACTGCTGTGGAATGTGGATGCAGGTGGAACTTTCGCATGTCACTGGTTGACAGGGAATTAATTACAATACATGACAGACCTGATCATTCTGATGATCTATTTTAATCATAGATCAATGTTAGATGCTGATGAAAAAGGAGGTGTACTCTAATTAGGGCATGTACGTTGAAGAAAACGAATGTGGTATGAAAATTATGATTAAAAACACTAAATGGGTTCTAGAAATGGCTATAAAAAGCTTGTACCTATTATGGTGTTTTGTCATGTGTACAACTTGAGAAATAACTTCTTGGAGATCTTTGGGTAGGAGTGACAACTTGCCAATCACTCGTATACACAGACCATTCTTCTTGATTATCTCTCTGCAAATCAAACACCGAACATAAAAATATGTATATATACATATTTTAAATTTTTCATTAACTCATTTGCCAAAAAGCTGACTAATTAAGTGAACTTGATAAAACTTATATCATCACTGTGTTGTTCCAAAAGTACTTTTAAAAACTGTAATTTCTTTAAAAAATTCAGCAACTCACATAAAGAGGTCAGGAGTGAACCAGTGTGGCAGTTTACCCCATCATAACCACTATATCATCCCTTAAAGAAAGTCCAGAAATAAAAAATGTATATCTAAATGCAGCTTAAAATGTTCATATATATGATAACAAATAGGGTAAATATTCCAATGTACTGAAATGACTAAACAACTCCATCCATTTAGAATAGCGAATTAACCAAGATCAGTAGCCCCAACAACAAAGAACACAGTGCTAGATATTCTCAAAGCATGACACTGCCTAATCCCTCAACGGTTCAGTGGTAACAGAGGAATAACATTGAATGTACAGTGTAAATGCAATGGCGAAAACACAAAACTACAACTACCTGGGTATTCTTAAATATTTCATGAACATGAAATTGGATTAATATCAAGTAAAGCCTTACAGTTATAGATTGCTTACATAATAATCACAACTTCAGTATTATGATTATAACTGTAATTATAATAGTTCAAGCACATAATCTAGTTTTACATTAGAAACGACTCCAGTTATATAAGATGTAATTTAAAACATCACTGCAAATTATCCCCAGTCCAACAGTGTCATAACAGTCTTTTAAAGGCAACCGAGTCACAGCATGTTTACCTTTCCTGCATAAAATGTGAAAATTTCTGTCTTGCTAATTCCATCAAACCGTCCACTTCTTCCTTCGATCTGTTGAAGTTCTCTATACTGAATGCGTACACTGTCACTTCTGTGACGCCCAGCTCATGACACCACTCCAGAGTCTGAAGAATGAAAGTGAAATTACTTGGTAATTTATAATAAAGTCTCATATAGTGCTCTTCCAGTCCTTTGTCCATTTCAAAACTGCTTTACAAAATATTTAACAACATATGTACAAGATATTTAAAAATAATGTTTACATCGTCACATTGTGACATTATCAACACATTTGGCAACATTGACAGTACTGGTGAACATATGTTGGCATTTTCTATCTACAAGCACTTCTTTGTAACATGGAAATCACGATAACACATCACACTATTTACTAAATTGTATGAAACATTTGGTAAACAATTAAGACTTGACAAAGTCACACATCCTACATTGCAAAACAAACACTCACCATAAACCGTCTTTTATTGTAACAGGTTACAATATTTTCAATCATACAAAGTACAACTAATCCACTGCTTTGTTTTATTTATGTAAACAATAATTAATTTAAACATGCACTGTTCATTTCATATACAGTGTATATGAACAATTTATGCACATTCTATATGTAGCCTCTTGCATACAGATGAAAGAGAAAGTCCCCCCATCAGCCCTAGCTCGAGCCCACATCACCCATACCTCAAGCCCCCATCAGCCCTAGCTCGAGCCCACATCACCCATACCTCAAGCCCCCATCAGCCCTAGCTCGAGCCCACATCACCCATACCTCAAGCCCCCATCAGCCCTAGCTCGAGCCCACATCACCCATACTTCAAGCCCCCATCAGCCCTAGCTCGAGCCCCCCATCAGCCATACCTAGAGCCCCCATCAGCCCAACCATTAGCCCCACCTCGAGCCCCCACCAGCTCTAACTCGAGCCCCCACCAGCTCTACCTCGAGCCACCACCAGCCCTACCTTGAGTTCCCACCAGCCCTACCTCATGCCACCATCAGCTGTACCTCAAGCCCCATCAGCCATACACCGAGCCCCCACGAGCCCTACCTCAACTCCCCACCAGCTCTACCTCGAGTCCCCATCAGCCCTACCTTGAGCCCCCACCAGTCCTACCTTGAGCCCCCAACAGCCCTACTTCGAGCCCCAATCAGCCCTACTTCGAGCTCCAATCAGCCCTACCTTGAGCCCCCACCAACCCTACCCCGAGCCCCCATCAGCCCTACCTCGAGCCCCCATCACCCGTACCTCGAACCCCTATCAGCAGTAACCCGAGTCGCACCACCTCTACCTCGAGCCACCACCAGCTCTACCTCGAGCCCCCATCAGCCGTACCTCAAGCCCCCACCAGCCCTACCTCGAGCCCCCACCAACCCTACCTCTAGCAGTTTGTCGAAGCCCTTCAGGTGGCCCTGTGACCTGTCTATACTCTTCTTCTTGGCAAACCTGCGGTTGCCATCCATGATAACCGCAATGTGTCTGGGAATGGGGCCGACCTTGAGCACATCATTGCAAAAGCCACCAAACCACGACTTGATATTTCCCCACAGCCACATTCTGCTCACTTCAATGTGCCTGTAAGTAGAAAATTAAACAAATTACGTACTTAACATTCACTTGGAACAGTACATACAATTTAGATCAAACAATTTTCCTGCAAGGGAACAAAATCGCTTTGGTATAATGGCACAAACCCAGCAACTTTTGGGATTCTTTTTGTGCTCTGATAAGGGTTGTAATCATGAACTAATGCAGAGACCCATCACCCCGTCATTTGGATAGGCTGAGTCGGCCGGGAGCAGGTAAGAATTTTGACTGACGGGTACAAACCCGTCAACTATGTAATGGCCCGAATTAGCCCTTTATACATGATGGGCTGTGTGACAGGCCCCGCACATGCGGAGCCTTTCTCTGACATTGGCACAGCCTTCACAGGGCAGTTCCTGCAAATACTCTATGCACCCGTGGGGTGTGTATAGTTTGTTGCAATATTCAAATGGATACTGTTTTAATGCAATAGATACATTGTTAATTACTGCTGTTAGTCAAAAACTGGCACTACAAAGACTTGTGTCGGCACTGTTGTGGGAAAGTTTCCGGCGTTGGAAACAAATCGCCGACCGTATTTTACACTTTATTAACATTGCATTAACTTCACCTACTAAAACTGTTTTGTAACATTTGATTCGGTCAAATTACGATGGCATCGTTTTAGCCGAGTTTTTGCCGAGTTTTTGGACGATTTCTTTATTTAGCATACGCTTGCTGGCCCATTATTCTCTGTATGCAAATACGAATAATCGGGAGCGTTCGGGTTTTTGGCACCCAATAAAAAAGCCAATATACTGAACACATGTGCTTCGTTATTTCCCTAGAGTTGAAACAGTAATGTAGCATTTTTATTTTCGCCATGCCGCCACCATTGAAGAAATATCAAAATAACATTATGCGTTTTTCGAATCAAAACCAACGAAAATTACGTTGACTGCCATCGTTCACCGGGAAGACGATGGTGTGGAGTCTGTGGACCGAGTGGAGACTGCGCCAGTGTCATCAGTGATATCTCTGCCCGTGTCGTTGCGTTCGTCACTGTCGTCATCTCTGCCCATGTTATTGATTGTGTTCTACGTCATCATCTCTGCCCATGTCGTCGTGTTCGTCTTCATTATCTCTGCCCATGTCGTCGCGTTCGTCACTGTCGTCATCTCTGCCCATGTCATCGTGTTCTACGTCATCATCTCTGCCCATGTCGCCGTGTTCGTCTTCATTATCTCTGCCCATGTCGTCGCGTTCGTCACTGTCGTCATCTCTGCCCATGTCGCCGTGTTCTACGTCATCATCTCTGCCCATGTCGCCGTGTTCTACGTCATCATCTCTGCCCATGTCATCGTGTTCTACGTCATCATCTCTGCCCATGTCGCCGTGTTCTACGTCATCATCTCTGCCCATGTCATCATGTTCGTCGTCATCATCTCTGCCCATGTCGCCGTGTTCGTCTTCATTATCTCTGCACGTGTCGTTGTGTTCGTCGTCGTCATCTCTGCCCGTGTGGTCGTCACGTTCGTCGTCATCATCTCTCCCTGTACCGTCGCGTTCGTCGTCGTCATCTCTGCCTGTGTCGTCGTCGTCATCTCTGCCCGTATCGTCGCGTTCGTCGTCGTCATCTCTGCCCATGTCGTCGCGTTCGTCGTCATCATCTCTGCCCACATCGTCGCGTTCGTTGTCGTCATCTCTGCCCGCGTCGTCGCATTCAGCGTGGTCAGTATGTGGCCAGTCCACAATTTAATTTGTCCACTTGAAGCTGCTTGGCTGTTTTTTATGTCACTGATATTGTTTGTCATATTGCAGACTCTTGTTGGCAACACATTGATTTGTTCAATAAATGTTATTCTACTAGTGACGCCGTGTTGTTATTAACATGGTCACTATATATTTATATATACATATCAACTGGGAGCGGATAAGAATTGTGTCAACCTGTCATTTGGACGGGTAAAATTTCTGGGCACATGATGCATGGCGTTGTCATGACGGGCAAAAATATTATCCTGCATTAGTCCCTTGTTGTAATGACTGATCATCAATATATTGGGATACACAGCCTGCGAAGCAATACATTTAAATCAACATGACAAGTATATCACTACATTGCCACAACATTAAAAATCGACATCACACTTCCGTTTGGAAGAACAAACACAACCCGGGTTCTCTCAGTCGAGAGTCTGACGCTCTATCCACTGCACCATTGCGCCCCACAAGGAACATACTTCAACGGCTTCAATTGACAATGAAAACATCAGGGGTCGCAGTGCCAAGTACAGGTGCACAAACAGTGGGAGATCTACCAATACGACTGAAATTCACTGCTATTCTGAAGGTGACAGATCACTTCATTTCAGCGATTGAGCTTGTATTTATGAATGCAAATTAATGACAGTGTTTTAGACAATGCAAATATGTTTGTGATAGTTTTACTAAAAAGATATTCTAACATTATTCCATTTTATGTTAAATTGTGTGATTTGTGTCAATGCAATCAATGTTAAAAGATAGTTTGAATACTTCATATCAACTGAAAAAGGTTTACTCTTATTTAATGGGATAGCTGGAGAGTAAATTTCATTGGTTACACTGACCCAGGGTAACCAATCAAGTTCTTATATAACACAGTATCCAGTCCACAGGACTGTTCAAAGCACTTATTTACACTTTACTCCCTGGCAGATCTCTTCAATAGGACACCATTCTCTGGGAAGCATTCAGCCGTGCTGCAATTAATGCACAAAGACTTTTTGTACACAAATATCCACCACTGTCTATTGCCAGGTACTCATTTATATGAACTGAAGCAACGTAGAGTGAACAAACTTGCCCAAGGTTCTACACAGCAGCATAGGATTATAACCCGAGTTCTCTCGATTGTCAAATGTTCTAGCCACTCTGCTCCATTTTTTGTCACAATGCGATGGTGTCTTGAGCTCCAGTCCCAGGGTCTCTTTTACAAGACAAGTGTTGACGCCACATCACAAAGTCAGAGACTGGATATTCCAGGCTATTGTCGACAATATATTCAAATCGAGGACATTTCTTACTTAACTGGCCTAAATGATTAGCAGTGTCTGCCTACTAGGTACTCCCCCAGTGTGAGGGTAGGGTTAGTATCAATAGCCAGTGGATTTAATGTGGTATGCAGTGGTGCAGTGCCTGGAGCATCAGACTCCCAATCGAGTGAACCCGGGTTGGAATCCTGTGGTACCGTTTCGAATCTTGGGCAAGTTCATTCACTCTACATTGCTCCAATTCACTCAGTTGTATGTATGAGTAACTGGCTATAGACAGCAGTGGATATTTGTGTACGAGAAGTCTTTGTGGATTAACTGCAATGTGACTGAATGCTTCCAAGAGAAGTTGAGATGCTGATTGATTGGTCTGCCAAGGAGTAAAAAGTAGAACTTTGAACAGTCCTAAGGACTGGATACTGTGCTATATAAGAACTTATTCTTACTTAATTCACTTTAAATAAAAGATTATCCAAATAAAGTTGAGAAAAGCTTCGGGGTGTTGCACAATATTCAATATGTACAAGACAAGTCACAAGGGGTTGTAGATGATCACGAAAACACTGGATCTAGTCCGGAGGTAGTAATTGGTCAAGGACAATTTTACTGTTTTTACTGTTTGCCTATTTAGATAAATATTATGCAGGAGAAATTTCATTCTGATCCAATCACTGTAAATCTACATGACTATTAGAAATGGCATATCGGAAGCCTTGTTTCCTTTTATATTCAAGAACAAACATGCTGTAATAACACGAATGACGATAACTGTAAATTGTAACCCTTGGTCTAGACTTGGAGGACTTTGATAGGAGCCTCTACACCTGTACATTTCGATAACAGGAATGACAGCGGTCACAACCACGTTGACGGTAGGGACAATGCACTATGCAGAGACGCCGCCTCCCGTCACAGCGGGTATACTAACCTCCTATTTGTCAATCGCCTTGCGAAATGCTACCGATCAAACATTATGAAATTATGAAATTCCATTTAATACATTATGCCGAGAGCCTTTTGAAAGACGAGCACCGAATAACTTCTTCCGCAGTTCAACCGTTCCACTTGGCGAATTCACACCCAAGCAGGCCAGTCTGACGTCACCAAGTTCGCCGTGGTGTAATTTGACATTACCATTGTATTACAACGCGCTAAACAACTATTTCAATCAAACATTACCTACATTGTGCACTCTGACATGTCTAAAATGTAATACAACTATATCATGTATACATACAATTAAAACATTCATATGCAGTCACAGAAGAATGTAGATATACGAGGAACTATATACATACGCGCATTTACAAACACCGAACAGGTGCCCACTTACGTCTGAATATCGTTTCAATAATCAATGTGGAGAAATAGGGTTACACGGCCTATCTTTGGATACCTTTTTCGCGACTGCATAATGTTGCTAGTATAATCTAGGGACGTTTACATGCAATAAGATGTCATATATACCTGATCATGGCGAATCTGTATCTCAGCTCGAGCTTGGTGAGTGGTAGTTTTCAATAAAATACCCGACGTTAGGAGCCTGTTGTGCCCGTGAATTTGACGTTCAACGCTCGTTCTAAAACTTCAGAGATGTGTTTGTTTTCTTTCAGAACTCTATTTCCTGATCGCCAAATTTCTAGAATCTGGGCCGTGTAAGAATACTGCCGATGTAAGTATCATTCCATTTGTCGATTTGTGTACTATGTGGTTGACCAGAGCTAACATCTGCCTTTGTTTCCGCAGGTCTTGAAGCAGGAATTGAAAGCGAGTAAGGTACGTGAGTGTCGTTATTTTACTACTTCGTTCATTCATTTCTCGGAGCACGTTGTTCGCTTTAGTAAACACGAAGCACATGTGTACTTTGATGTCACCGCTGGTTACGAGTACGGGATTGAGTAATATTTTGGAGTAAAATTATTTATGTCGACCGACTAAATCTTTGTTTTATTTTTAGCTTCTGCCGAAGAGAGTAGACTGGGAAGGACACGAGCATTTCAGAAGTTTTGAAAACTTGGTAAGATAAAAAATTATTATAACAAATAATAAAAAAATTGAAATAGCAAAGTGAAAATGATGAAATCCGTTAACTTGATTTTTGTGCGCAGTGAGTGTGTGTTATGTCATTAATTCAAAACGCGGTGTCCGTTTTCGTCTAAATGCGTTTATTTTCACAGAAACGTGGGAAGAAATTACAAAATTTAGCGGACATTAGCATATGAAGCAGCCAGGCTGCCAGCCTCGTCACGTCAGCCGTCGCTTCTAGGTCAGCCAATCAGCCTCACGGATGCGCCGATACACAGAACGGCTCCGGGAGAAAGGCACTTGGCTATTTATAAACCCGCGCTGATTGGTTTGTGTTGCAGGGACCCCCTTAGGTGTGCTATAGTACATTGCAAAATATCTGTCTGGCTGCGTGAACTTCCTAAAACATACTAATGCAGTGGATTTGGAAGTGATGCAGATTAAAAATGAAATGCTACAATACATGTCATATGAAGCAGTTTGGATGAATAATGTACACCTGTAGAGAATTGGCATATATATGTTTTGGATTCGTACACATAATTCACACAAACTGTAATTTGTTAATTAGTTAATATTTTATGTTTGTTGGCCACACAGATACCTGAACCTCTTTTAGTCTTTGATATTTATAATATATGATCATGACACTGGTGAAAATAGCATTTTATTTATATATTCATAATTTTATATAACACAAATTCATTATGAATTATAGCTGGCTAGTTAAGTGTATATAAAATAAGTATACATGTGTGCATGTGAGTTCATGCATACGAAAATACAAAATAGTTAACATAATGAAGATGATCATTAATTTTAAGAAAAAGTCGAATATTAAATGTATAAGGTGTTAAATTGCTGGTCTTTTCTTTAATAACTAGGTGTGTTTAAACCCCTCCATCAATTCAGTGTTTTTGTTCCTCGCATTAAAAAAAAAAATTGCAAAACAGCAAAATTGCCAAGTATTCAATATGACATTCTAGTTTGTGCATTTTTGTTTTTGTGTGAAAGTATCAGACAAACTATAAGCTAATTTATTTATTATTTATTTAACTACATGTATACTTTTTAGGTAATGTACAGATGGTATTAATATTATGTTACCAAGTTCACTTTATGCCAATAGATGTACGACTGTCTTAAAATATGTTGGCAGTTGGCCTTGGTTTAAATTTATACTAGTTTTAGCATAGTTCCATAATGTTTCTGATTGTATATTTTGCGGGTGCATGATGGGGGGCCAGAGGAGACAAGCATGTCTGTATGTTGACGCCACAACTCCAAAAATTACTCGTAAATTTTAAATGCTAATTAATTGGTAATAAATAGTCTGAATCTGAATAAAATAAGTGACAAAAATTATGTATGTATATATATATATATATATATATGCCTTGAGTCGACAAATTGTGATTTACTGTCTACATTCACATAAAATTCATGTGAATGTGAAGATGCTATGTCACCATGTCAGCTGAAAGGAGAGCTACAGTCTAATCTAGCCAGAGGCAGTTGCACAGAACCCATGAGCTGGATATATGTTTGAGAAAAGCTTTCTTGTTGCTACTCGTCCCAAAATGTATGTGGAGTATTGTTCCGTCGTCACTTCATATTGCTACAGTGACGCCACCTAGTAAGTGAAACATGTAATGGAAATTGATGCTAACATTAATTGCAATTTTGGGTCGTAAAATTTGCAAGATATTGGTTGGTGGGAGGGTGCAGGGGTTAAACCAATTCTAAAGGTATAATGTTTGTATTTTGCAAATTTATGAGACCATCTTTTAGTACCCTACTATGTCATATAAACATTCCAGTTTCTTGGCATGTTTTATTCTAAGACAATAAATGTCGCAAGAAACTTGATTAAATTAATTTCTGAATATTTTGGCTGCGAGACGCACCCAAAATATTTGAAAATGAACATCAAGTTTGTTGTAAGGCAAATTATGTTTACTAATAAGGGATTGTTGATGTGGTCATCTAGGTAAAGATAAACAACCACATTGCACCGAACCATCTGCTACAAATATGTCGTCGCGTCGGTCCACTCTTGGAGAAGAACGTAAAGTCAAGTGTGAAGGGAGTGATGTCATTGTTGGGGGCGGGCAGACAGTCCGTCCTCAGGACATCCACTGGTCAGTGTGATTGCATCACTAGTATCACATGTTAGTGTTGTCATATGTTAGTGTCATCATGTGTCTGTGTCATAATGATTGTTATCATGTCAGTGTCATCACATGTCTGTGTCATCATATATTTGTGTCATCATGTTTCAATGTCGTAATGACAGTGTCATCACACATCAATATGTCTGTCAAAATGTGGCTGTGTCATTACATGCCAGTGTCACAATGTGCAGTTAGGGGACAGACAGTAATAACTCGTGTTACTAGTTAGAGACTACCCATGAAAATATTTAGCTAATTACCAGGGTAATTTGTTAATAAAGAATGATGTTCATCAATAATAATAAATAACACTTTCTTTCGTTTGTCAACATGCATAATGATATCAAAGTGCCATTTCCCGTTTTCATTGCCGATAAACCACGGTACCATAATGGAAGCTTGTATCATCAGTGCTTCTAATCTATGAAATAAGACATGTTGTAGTGTGCTAACCCAATGATTATAACAGACATACGGAGCAAGTGGCCAACGTCTACATACAGCGCCCTGCATCATGGACAACCCCTGCTTCCGCCCCCAACCCTCTCTCACCAAGTCTACACCAGTAAGTACTCTTGGAGCTTATGCCAGATTTGAGATGTCCAGAGCAACACAGAACGCATGTTGTAAGGGGCGGTTGTAAGAGTGGAGGGTGGTTTAGTCATCATGTTGTAAGGGGTGGTTGTAAGAGTGGAGGGTGGTTTAGTCATCATGTTATATGGGGCGGATGTAAGAATGGAGGGTGGTTTAGTCATCATGTTGTAAGGGGCGGTTGTAAGAGTGGAGGGTGGTTTAGTCATCATGTTGTAAGGGGCGGTTGTAAGAGTGGAGGGTGGTTTAGTCATCATGTATTGCTGGGAAAATTATATTGCTACAGTGGCACCACCTTATCTGTGAAATTATATTGGTACAGTGGCACCACCTTATCAGTGAAATTATATTGGTACAGTGGCACCACCTTATCAGTGAAGTTATATTGGTACAGTGGCACCACCTTATCAGTGAAGTTATATTGGTACAATGGGACCACCTCATCAGTGAAGTTATATAGGTACAATGGGACCACCTCATCAGTGAAGTTATATAGGTACAGTGGGACCACCTCATCAGTGAAGTTATATTGGTACAGTGGGACCACCTCATCAGTGAAGTTACATTGGTACAGTGGGACCACCTCATCAGTGAAGTTATATTGGTACAGTGGGACCACCTCATCAGTGAAGTTATATTGGTACAGTGGGACCACCTCATCAGTGAAGTTATATTGGTACAGTGGGACCACCTCATCAGTGAAGTTATATTGGTACAGTGGGACCACCTCATCAGTGAAGTTATATTGGTACAGTGGGACCACCTCATCAGTGAAGTTATATTGGTACAGTGGGACCACCTCATCAGTGAAGTTATACTGGTACAGTGGGACCACCTTATCAGTGAAGTTATATTGGTACAGTGGCACCAACTTATCAGTGAAATTACATTGGTACAGTGGCACCATCTTATGAGTGAAATTAATGCAGATTGATTTTAATAGCAATTTTGGATCATAAAGAGAAGGCAAAGTGTGAAAGTTGCACACATTTTTGGTTAAACGATACAATAGTTTTCTGTCAAAGGTATAGGAAAAGGTTGTTGCAAATCAACTCCATGAACATATTTATTCACAGCACTTATCAATTGATCTGCAATCGGCATATAAGTGATTTCTGGCACAGCTCTCAGTGGTCTAGTTCATATTTTTCAGACTGATACAAAGCATTAATATATCTGGCTCACTGTCTTGTTCAGAACATCTTCCATTTGGTGTCCCACAAGGTTCTGTTCTTGGCCCTGTTCTGTTTAGCTTATACACTACATCCCTTAGTCGAGTCATAACTAATCATAATATAAATAATCATTTGTATGCTGACGACACACATATGTATATATCGCTTTCACCAACTGATGTACAGACATCTCTATCAACTTTAAATGACTGTCTCACTGACATCATGCTGTGGATGGAAGCAAGTAAATTGAAGCTAAATCCAGATAAAACTGATCTAATTATTATTGGCACAAAACAACGAAACAAGGTTGTTAACTACTTTCCAGTTAAATTGTCTGGTAATGATACATCACCATCAGATACTGTTTGTAATCTAGGTGTTTTCTTTGACAGTGATTTCAGCTTTCACAAGAACATTTCTCAAGTGTGTAAATCCTGTTTCTACCATATTCGTGATTTTCGCTGAATTCAGCGTCATTTGTCTTTATCTACTGTTAACAAAAATCAGTAGCTCTAATTGGCAGTCACCTTGACTACTGCAACTCACTCCTAAACAATATTGCTAAAAAGGATTTAACTAAACTCTAACACTTACAAAATTATTTAGCACATGTAATACTAAAAGCACCTCGTTTCTCACAATCTCTTAAACAGTTACACTGGCTTCCAACTGCATATCGAATACAATTTAAGTTAGCCACTATCACATATCGTACCCGCTCTACGCAACACCCATCCTGTTTGTTTAATCTCCTTCATTTTTACGATATCCCCCAAAATCTCAGATCATCTGTTTAACCATGACTTTTTGTTCCGAAAACCATGCTTAATATCACCAAACATGCTTTTTCTGTAGCTGCACCCAAAACCTGGAATCAACTATCACTTTAAAATCATCTGGTCGTAAAAAAATGAAGACTTATTTATTTGAAATTGCATTCCCACCCTAATCTTTAGTGGTCCCTTGCTCTAATGACGACTCTTGATTGCCCATCAAACGATTTTGCACTACGATTCTTGTATGTTGCACCTCTGAGCTCAGATCCCTGGGGATTTAGGCGCTATAGAAGTTTATCATTATTATTATTAATGTTTTATTTAGGAATTGGCTAACTTATAAGAACATCCCTAAGGCCACATAAAAATGTTGCCTATCAACGTGCAAATATTTAAAAATAGATGCCGCAAAACTTTGTTTTCATTTAATTATTCATCTAAATATGTGTATGCGGTATATGAAAACTATGATTCATATCAGGGCAAATGAATTTGTCTATGGGTAAACTTGCAGCTTGCCAGAAATACACCCTTTAACACATCTTAAGTTGTTGATTGTTGATAACAGCCTCTTTCTTAGTAGCTAACATCTATCGAAAGAATAAAAATAAAAACCTGTACCGCTCATTTACTATTTGTCAAAGTTCACGTGTCCAATTTTGGATTGTAAAAAATCACACAAGTCCTATACTACATATTGTTGGGGAGGGGGATGAACCAGTACTAAATGTGTAAGGGATCGTCTCACAACGTTGATGTCTGGTATCAAACAAAATTACTTTCATCTCACCTCACCCTTACTCCCCTCCTCAGATGAAAGTTGGTAAACATTGATATGATGATATCAATATATATGAACAGTAGTGATCCGAAGTGTAAAATATCGTCGGATATCGGATATAGACGTTCTGAGATGATCCCTAAGGGGGCTATTTGTTGCAGCGGCGGCGTTGTTTGCACGGGAACAGACCGGGGCTGGAAGGAGGGACCAGACCTTCCCTCCCTGTCTCCACTCCAAGATAAGTCTCCTCACCAAGTCTCTCGGTCATCTCTCCTCCGTCTACTGCGTCATGTTTGACCGCACGGGAGAGTTCATATTCACAGTAAGTGTCAACAGCGGTCTTTTTGTAACTTTCATTATATGCAATATGTGATTTACTAACTCTGTACCTCTCTGGTTATTAATTACGTAATTTAAAGACTGTTTGTATATTTAGTGTGTGTAATATATGGACATATATACAATTCTCTTGTTGTAATGATGCACTAATTTTACTAGCGATTTTCTTTTTTGTAAGGAAAATAATTGTTTTAATTAATTCATAGGGTGGTTCCTATGACAGCAACTATATTTAGTCTTAGTAGGAGTGTCCCGTTCCCTATTATTACATAATCTTTTATATTTCTACCATGAATTATGTACTGGTGTTAAGGTTTGCATACTTATATATTTGCACTGGAATATATTCCTGATGTCAAAGCATCAAGTTTGTCATATTTTGGTGATGATATTTAACTGAAGTTTTGTCTAATTTTAAAAAGCTACAGACTGTGCAGTAACTCGAGGGTAATGTTTGTGAAGGGTGCTGATGACAACCTGGTGAAGATATGGAGTGCCATCACGGGGCGTTTACTGGCCACCCTTCGGGGACATGCCTCCGAGATCACTGACATCACGATCAGCTATGACAACCGTCTGGTGGCTGCGGGTAGCTGTGACAAATGTGTGAGGGTCTGGTGTACCACGACCACCGTCCCCATTGCCGTACTACAGGGGCACACAGGCATGATCACCTCACTGCAGGTGAGTACTACCCCACCCCACTCCCCATTGCTGTACTACAGGTGAGTTTAGTACTCCACCCTACCCCCATTGCTGTACTACAGGTGAGTCTAGTACCCCACCCCACTCCCCATTGCTGTACTACAGGTGAGTCTAGTACCCCACCCTCCATTGCTGCACTACAGGTGAGTCTAGTACCCCATCCCCTATTGCTGTACTACAGGTGAGTCTAGTACCCCACCCCGCCCGCCATTGCTGTACTACAAGTGAGTCTAATACCCCATCCCCCATTGCTGTACTACAAGTGAGTCTAATACCCCACCCCCATTGCTGCACTACAGGTGAGTCTAGTACCCCACCCCCCATTGCTGTACTACAGGTGAGTCTAGTACCCCACCCCCCATTGCTGTACTACAGGAGCACAAGGCATGATCACCTCACTATGAGCACCTATGTCCTGCACGGGTACTCGTGAGTACATACAGGTACACTTGAGGACATACAGGTACACTTGAGGACATACAGGTACTCATGAGTACATACAGGTACACTTGAGGACATACAGGTACACTTGAAGACATACAGGTACACTTGAGGACATACAGGTACTCATGAGTACATACAGGTACACTTGAGGACATACAGGTACACTTGAGGACATACAGGTACTCATGAGTACCTGTACCTCACTATGAGCACCTATGTCCTGCACGGGTACTCGTGAGTACATACCTGTACACTTGAGGACATACAGGTACACTTGAGGACATACAGGTACTCATGAGTACATACAGGTACTCATGAGTACATACAGGTACACTTGAGGACATACAGGTACACTTGAGGACATACAGGTACACTTGAGGACATACAGGTACTCATGAGTACATACAGGTACACTTGAGGACATACAGGTACACTTGAGGACATACAGGTACTCATGAGTACATACAGGTACACTTGAGGACATACAGGTACACTTGAGGACATACAGGTACTCATGAGTATATACAGGTACACTTGAGGACATACAGGTACACTTGAGGACATATGAGTCTCCCACTACACACCACAGATTCCCAGGTATTGATGTAATGCGGCATTACACTGAATAAAGCTTGTAGTTGTAAGAATACCAATACGTCATGTAGTGGCAACAACAGGCATCACCATGTGGAAATGCATACTTTGTAGAGCTCTGTGGCATTGCTATGTCAAGTGTTGCCTTTGTGAAGTACATGGACTGAAACGACAGCGGAGTACAATTTCAGCGCAATATTTTTGTAAAGTGTTTGCCTCTTCCAACTGGCAGTTTTTATGACCAGCTGATGTAAATACTGCTGCAAAAAGTGGTTGTTTCCCTAGAAACAATCACACATTGCACCCATTTCCTTCTTCCCCTGATAATGACTGTAACGTGTTCTTTGCCTTCAGTTCTGCCCCCTGGAGAAGGGTAACACACGCTACCTCATGTCCACCGGTGCAGACAGCTGTGTCTGTTTCTGGTCCTGGAACAACGCCACGCGCAAGTTTGAGTAAGTTGACTTATTTAGTGTTGTTAATAATTAGTATTCATATCGCACCCAAGTCCATGTAAAATAAAGTGCTCATTGGTGCTTTACTGCGTAAATTAATGCTACAACTGGTTGCAAAGATGACGTGATTTGAGATAACTGCTGCTGTTTGTTTTCCTGTTAATCATATGATGCTAATTTGTGACAAACATGTTGTCTTTTTTAATGTTATTTATATCCCGATAGACTTCTGGAGTGAAAGAGTTTTCTGCTAAATGTTGGTTTTCATGTGACCAGTTTTGAATACCTCTGCACACAGTGTTTATATAGCATGGTGTATGCAGAAATAACATTCATTAGATTTTTTATAATTTCAGATCAAAGCCGATCAAGTTTATTGAACGTTCTCGGGCTGGAGCAAGAATGCTGTGTTCTTCCTTTAGTCCAGGTGAGTCAAGTCTGCTTGCACAGCCCACCAACTCATTTATCATCCACTCAATCCAACTGACCAAGTATATACTGTGATTATGACTGCGTGCATAAATAAAATAATTAAATTCTCTGCTTTTCGAAAATATGATGTAAGAAAAAATTATTCATAGACACGCCGCTGTACGAATATTTACAAACAAGAGCGAGTCTATTGTATCTCTCATTGACTAACCACGCTGTTAGCAGCACTTCCTAATGGCATCATTGACTACCCTTGCTGTTAGCAGCACTTCCTAATGGCATCATTGACTACCCACGCTGTTAGCAGCACTTCCTAATGGCATCATTGACTACCCATGCTGTTAGCAGCACTTCCTAATGGCATCATTGACTACCCACGCTGTTAGCAGCACTTCCTAATGGCATCATTGACTACCCACGCTGTTAGCAGCACTTCCTAATGGCATCATTGACTACCCACGCTGTTAGCAGCACTTCCTAATGGCAGCATTGACTACCCACGCTGTTAGCAGCACTTCCTAATGGCATCATTGACTACCCACGCTGTTAGCAGCACTTCCTAATGGCATCATTGACTACCCACGCTGTTAGCAGCACTTCCTAATGGCATCATTGACTACCATCGCTGTTAGCAGCACTTCCTAATGGCATCATTGACTACCATCGCTGTTAGCAGCACTTCCTAATGGCATCATTGACTACCCACGCTGTTAGCAGCACTTCCTAATGGCATCATTGACTACCCACGCTGTTAGCAGCACTTCCTAATGGCATCATTGACTACCCACGCTGTTAGCAGCACTTCCTAATGGCATCATTGACTACCATCGCTGTTAGCAGCACTTCCTAATGGCATCATTGACTACCCATGCTGTTAGCAGCACTTCCTAATGGCATCATTGACTACCCACGCTGTTAGCAGCACTTCCTAATGGCATCATTGACTACCATCGCTGTTAGCAGCACTTCCTAATGGCATCATTGACTACCCATGCTGTTAGCAGCACTTCCTAATGGCATCATTGACTACCCATGCTGTTAGCAACACTTCGTAATGGCATCATTGACTACCCATGCTGTTAGCAGCACTTCCTAATGGCATCATTGACTACCCACGCTGTTAGCAGCACTTCCTAATGGCATCATTGACTACCCACGCTGTTAGCAGCACTTCCTAATGGCATCATTGACTACCCACGCTGTTAGCAGCACTTCCTAATGGCATCATTGACTACCCTCGCTGTTAGCAGCACTTCCTGATAGCATCATTGACTACCCACGCTGTTAGCAGCACTTCCTAATGGCATCATTGACTACCCATGCTGTTAGCAGCACTTCCTAATGGCATCATTGACTACCCACGCTGTTAGCAGCACTTCCTAATGGCATCATTGACTACCCACGCTGTTAGCAGCACTTCCTAATGGCATCATTGACTACCCACGCTGTTAGCAGCACTTCCTAATGGCATCATTGACTACCCACGCTGTTAGCAGCACTTCCTAATGGCATCATTGACTACCCACGCTGTTAGCAGCACTTCCTAATGGCATCATTGACTACCCATGCTGTTAGCAGCACTTCCTAATGGCATCATTGACTACCCACGCTGTTAGCAGCACTTCCTAATGGCATCATTGACTACCCACGCTGTTAGCAGCACTTCCTAATGGCATCATTGACTACCCACGCTGTTAGCAGCACTTCCTAATGGCATCATTGACTACCCACGGTGTTAGCAGCACTTCCTAATGGCATCATTGACTACCCACGCTGTTAGCAGCACTTCCTAATGGCATCAGTGAGAAGTTATACTTTTAAAGATCATTAATAATTGGTGTCCAGTAATAAGGGGACAAAGACAAATGATTTTACAGTGCTGTCAAAAAACATAAGATACTCACAAATAATGAAATGTGTAGATTTTTAGGGTATTCGAAAACATAAGTCATTATGGTAACTACATTACAGACACTTTAGGACATTGGGGCTAAAAAAGTGGTGAACTGCAAGAACACAAAATTTGTGAAATTGGTCATCCTAGCCATAAGTTAGTAGTACACATGTTCATACAAAATGACTGTGTGAACATTTTCTTAATTCTTTATTATACTTTGGTTTAGTAATCTGCATTTGATAATTGTCATGTTATTGTAATTTGTGGAGAAACTGTGCCGGTCTGAATGTATAACAATGGTGGCCTGAGCTAACAGTTGCTGCCAGATTGGTGACAGTGTCGTTCTCTGGTTGCAGGTGGCGTGTTCCTATCGACTGGCAGCTCAGACCATGTCGTCAGGATATACTGCTTCACCACACACTTGCCAGAGAAGATATGTGAACTAGAGGCTCATGTTGTAAGTACATGCTCGATTCTATAGACAACTCTGTATACTCAACGTTACAGACAACTCTACACATTCAACTCTACATAACTCTACAGACAACTATGCACACTCAACTCTTCAGATGACTCTACACACTCAATGTTACAGACAACTCTACACAGACAACTCTACACACCCAATGTTACAGACAACTCTATACACTTAATGTTACAGACAACTCTACATATTCAACTCTATACATGATTCTACACACAACTCTACAGACAACTCTACTCACTCAATTTTACAGACAACTCTACACACTCAACTCTACAGACAACTCTACACACTCAATGTTACAGTCAACTCTACCCATTCAATTGATAACAACTCTACACACTCACCTCTACACACACAACTCTACACACCTCTACACACACAACTCTACACACTCACCTCTACACACTCACCTCTACACACACAACTCTACACACTCACCTCTACACACTCAATGTTACAGTCAACTCTACCCATTCAATTGATAACAACTCTACACACTCACCTCTACACACACAACTCTACACACCTCTACACACACAACTCTACACACTCACCTCTACACACTCACCTCTACACACACAACTCTACACACTCACCTCTACACACACAACTCTACACACTCACCTCTACACACACAACTCTACACACTCACCTCTACACACACAACTCTACACACACAACTCTACACACACAATTCTACACACAACTCTATATATTCTACTCAGTTGACAGTGCGTTTATCAAGATTGTTGTATTGAGTACCACAATGGTTCACCAATTTATTGATTTTTCTCAGTATTCATTCTATGAGATCATACGTTTGGCAAGAATAAGTAAATTTTGATAAAGGCCTCTTTAATAATTGTATTTATGTCATCATGTATGTTTAGAGAAAGTGGCCTACACAAACAAAAATTCAAATATGTAAAACGTGGCTTTGGTTGAATCTAAAGGCAACACACACACACACACACACACACACACACACACACACACACACACACACACACACACACACACACACACACACACACACACACACACAATGCCTAGCCTTACTTACATGCGCATACATGCATGCTCACAAACAGCACACACAACTGTTAGATATCTCCTGTATGTGTGTGTCTTACAGGACACAGTGGACAGCATCCAGTATTGCAACCAGGGCTCCCGGTTTGTTAGCGGAAGCAAGGACGGGACAGCCAAAATCTGGCATTACAAGAGACAGGAATGGAAGGCCATAGTGCTGAACATGGCCCACACTCAGCCAGAGTAAGTAGCTGATTCCTTGACGCTACACTACTGTGTCATTTGTTTATGCATTATTAAAGACAAGCTGTCATTAGTACTGAACGCTACATCCGTTACACTGGCGAAAGTGTCCCAGTGGTGCACCCTGGTGTTAGCAGTTTTCAGTATACAAGATATCCGTTGAGGAGCGAAATCATGTTTAAAGAGATAAATGGGGCTTAAAGAGCTCATAAAGATATTAGTGAAACTGGTGTTGTGGTGTTGACAGTTTTTAGATCAGTTGTAGAAAGATAAATCACGCTTATAAGAACATTAGTGAAACTGTCATTTAGGTGTTTTTTATTGGAGATTTATTACAGATTTGTTATTGTTCTCAGTGCAACAGCCGTGGGGTCATCTCAGGAGAAGTTGTACGTGACAATGGTGGGCTGGACACAGGATGACCAGTACGTGGTGGTGGCCGTGAGTGACCTCACCCTCAAGGTGTGGAACTCCCACACCGGTCAGCTCGCGCACGTCTTGAAGGTGGGTCTACGTCGACAAATCTACTACACTAGTCAGCTGGGTTGGGTGAAGTACATGGGAACCTCGCTTTACGATCACCTCAGTATTAAGCCACCTTGCAATTAAGGTCAGCCTACGATAGTCCCAAATTATTTCTGTAACAGTAAAGAATAGGAAAAACAACCTCGCTAATATGGTCACCTCTCCATTCAGGTCACTTTTGCCCAGTCCTGAGGGTGACCTTAATAGGGAGGTTCCACTCTACTTTTATCTGCAGTTGGACTTACATAAATGTTTTCGGTACTTGTACTTGGGTTGTTTGAAATATCATGCCCTTGTACTTGGTAATTGTACTTGCCATAATATCAAGTACGTTTCATGTATATAACTTGAGTGTTTAGAATACAGAATCGTATGCCTCTAATGATTTGCCTGTGAATGAAGTGCACAACATTGACATTTTTGATTGAATGTTTGTCCTCATTAGATTTACAATTAATGTTATATATTTTCAAACTAGTTTATAATTGGTACCTGAATATTATTGTAGTGTTCATCGTTACACCTGAAATGCACTTGATTCGATGTACTTGAAAAGGGACTTGATACATTTATGTTTAGAAGAACTAATACTTTATGTAATGTATTTGGAATTGTACTTGATCAAATGCTCTTGATCCCAACCCGTCACATCAAATGCACCAAGTCTTTTTGGTGTATGTTATCCTGTCGGTGTTTGTAGTAGCTGTTGTCTCAAATAGAGTTGTACTGTCTTCCACCAGCTTGTGTCAGCTCATGGCTTAAAATAGATCAAACAAGGAAATAGAATATTTTAATTATTTAACAAACAATGTTATGTAATATTCACTGAGCATTTCTGTCGTGTACATGATTCCTGGAGAAGTTACACTGAAGCATTATGGACCATGAGGCCCAAAGAGGATAGGTGAGGTGACATCATTCCTGCGAATACACCAGTGTGTTTTCACAACAGTGTTTACTTATGTATAGTTATGACAATTATACATAGCATGTTTTAGGGTGCAACGAATGCGATGGCTGTGTATTTCAGGGCCACACAGACGAGGTGTACGTGTTGGAGAACAACCCAATAAAGGCGGACGTGTTCCTCAGTGCTGGACACGATGGAAACATCATCTTGTGGGACTTGACGTCTGGCACCAGTAGCATGCGACACTTCAATGCTGTCAGTACCAAACTACACAGTAGATTGGGGTACTTTAATGCTGTCAGTACACAGCCAATCTACTAATATGTAGTATGGGTATCACGATGCATCAAACTATCGATGCATCACGATAGGTGATGTGATGATAGTGTACAATCAATGGTAAATTTAACGATTGATAGTTAACACCAATAGTACATTGAACTATCGATATACATTTCACAAAACCAAGGAAAAGCCAAAATACATTCGCAGATTAAAAATTTTCATATATTTGCTTATTTAGGAATAATCAACATTTTACTACAAATGTTAATAATGCAGTTTGAAGTTATCTTCTTCGAAAAGTGTTTTAGATGCATGTCTTAACTTTGATTTCTGTCTGAAAAAATGTAATTCTTTGTGTAGGTCAGTTCAACCATCCATATCTTTGCAACAAATTGACTTACAAAGATAACACTGGTAGCACTGTAACACTGAAATGTCTTAACATGATTCTCGTACCTCCAAAATGTAGGTAAAGATCTCGGCTGTCATGGCTCATCACATATGGTTTTCATTTCTTGTCACTAGATTCCTGGCCAGGGTCACGGGGCAGTGTTTGACTGTAAGTGGGCGCCAGATGGCCAGAGTTTTGCTGCGACGGACGCCCATGGCTACCTTATGTACTTTGGCTTTGGGTCGGCTGACAGATACAAGAGGGTAAGACTGCATGGTTGCTTCTAACTCTCACAATGGCTTATGTACCAGAGTGCCAGTGTACCTCCCTTGGGTAGCTTAGCTATCATCCACTCGATATTTTTAACTATTATAAATGTTTCAGAAATAATACATAATAGACTCATCCAGATTGGCCACTTGAGCAATGAAACACTAAGCTCTCTTTAAAAGCTGCACAGTGTTTAATCTTCCAATAGCTTGGCCTGGTAACTAAGATTTTTTCAACTTGACTACATTTCAGCAGAATCTTTCACATGCATGCATTGTTTGAAACTACTGTTTTGCCAAAAGCCTAACCTCATAATCTTATCAGTAAAGTTGCAACTCTGACAACGTACCTGCCAACATGACTGCCATCATTTCAGCAAATGTCAACATTTGTACCTCCAAAACTTGCAAATGAAGAGTTTTGGGGCAAAACATGAAAAATGCCATTTTTGAAATTTCGCCCCAAACAAGGACGAAACGTTTGTTTAAACATGTGTTGAGCTAGGATACTATCTATTCTGTGCAAAAATATGATAAATCCCCATTAAACAACATGCATGTAAGAGCGTTTGTTTTCAAAACGCGATAAGCACCATCTGTCTTTTTAATACAAATGCGATATATCCATTTTCAGCCACTGAGCACCTTTATAGCAAACTCGTTTAATATGACATTCTGTGTAGTAAAACTGCAACAAATTCTTCAGACAATGCTACCAGTCACTATAATAATAATACATTTATGCAAGCAACAACACAGAGTCCAATATAGTGATGAAAAAAGGCCAAATGAATGACGTTTATTTATTAACGTGGTAAGAGAGAAATGTGGGCTCGACATCCCAAGGCCAGGCCTATGACTGAGCCCATACTAGTCTCCTGTACCTCAGGTTGACAGAGCCCACATTTCGGCACATAAAACAAGCAGTATTGGTATACATGATATCATATATCAAACAATGTCATTACTGCTAAAATCACCATAGACCTACTGCACAGTAAATTACTAGCCAAGCACACCAGTCAACCACACCAAATCTAAAACCAACACTAACCGCTGACGCATTACACTATACATAACTGAGGCTAAACCTTAAAAGTGGGGTCGATTATGCCTGTCCTACATTTCTAAAATCATCAGTGGAAGAGAAGCGAGCTGTCTCCGCATCAAAACCCCGTGAACACATTGTCCACCTGAACTAAGAAAATGGGGAAAGCATTGAGATATGCTGACGACCCCTCTTCCACTAATGATGCACATGTGTTATTAAGGCTAAACTCTACAGAAGTGGGCGGGATGGGAGGGACGCAAGACTCTCAACCGAATAGTCTGCTCTCTCGAACGAAAGTGGCCGACTTCTCCCAGCGCGCGTTACAACTACGCGCTACTACTATGCGCTGATTGGTCCTTTGCGCCCCCGGCTAAGCTGAATTAGCATATAATTATAATAATCCATTGGGCCAATCATCACTTGTCTGCATTGTTGCCCGCACAAAAACATGTATGCCGCATCGTGCCGGTGCAGCATACTCTCATTTATTCGTACTAAAATTGTACAATTCAACTAAATCAATGTATATAAGTTACTGTGTACATAAAACAGTAAGCAATGAGCGCAGCTCGTCAATGGCTAAAAAAGAAGAGCTACCCACATTATTTATATTATGTAATACATCTTTTACAAATGAGACTCTACATACTAGTTCATCATCCAGCCCCTCCTGGTAGTGGTCTTGAATCATACCATAAAACTGATTAGACTTCATTCGAAAGAATGTCATGGCATCAAGTTTGAATTTGGACATGATATAGTTAAAACTTTTAGACATATGACCCACTACCTTGAAAGGCTAGATGAGAGATCATTTTCAAACTGGAGTTGCTGCATTTCAAGCAACTCTGCATAAATCGTACCATTCGATTCATAATTTGAATTTGAATCGGTAAACAGTGTGCTAAAAGTGGCACCATATTACAATGCGTGCAAACTGGTAGATTAAACAGTTTTCTGATACCTTTGCGCCACGTAGTATAAAACATATCAAGATGTTTGTTTTGCAAGTTCCACAGACATACACCATAGAAAGATGTACAGTACGACATATATAATTGACGTTTTATGTTTATATTACAAAACCCGAAATTAGCAGATAATGCATTTACACGCCATATAAAATCATGACACATATCTTTTACCATAGCCTGGTGAGCGTCAGGACCACTAACGTGGCCTAAATGCAACCCTTTTTTACTATGTTTCACTTTTAAACCATCAAAGTAAAATGGGCAGTCGGTACCATGGTTTTGGATTCTTAATGTGCACCAACTTCATTTACAAGTTTTTATTTAAACTTAGAGGATGAAACACAAAAGTGACTATCTCAAAACCAAGAAAATGGATAGATCATGTTTTGCCTCGAAGTCCTTCAAATGTTGTTTACATCTTATGTTAATATGTGAGGCACCAACATTTGAGTGTCACCACCAACTTAACAAAGTTTAAATTCCTTGAATCTTGGGCAAGTTCATTCACCCTACGTTGGTCCAGTTCACTCAGCTATATGAATGAGTACCTGGCTGTAGACAGTGGTGGATATTTGTATACAAATAGTCGTCATGCATTGATTGCAGCGTGGCTGGATGCTTCCCAGAAATTTGAGATGGTGATTGATCGAATAGGTCTGCCAGGGAGTAAAGTGTAAAGTGCCTTGAGCAGTCGTGAGGAGTGGACACTGCGCTATATAAGAACTTACCTTAACCCTTTACTTTCTGTTGCCAGCTGCCAGAGGAGCAGTACTTCCACACAGACTACAGACCTCTGATACGAGACGGCAGCAATTACGTCCTCGATGAGCAGACGCAGCAAGCGCCCCACCTTATGCCCCCGCCCTTCCTTGTTGATATAGATGGCAACCCCCACCCTCCGCACTACCAAAGACTCGTACCAGGGCGCGAACACCTCACAGAACAACAACTGGTGCCTCAAGTCATTGTTGCCCCTAATGGTGAGTGTCTTTAGAAGATCATTGTTGCCCCTAATGGTGAGTGTCTAGAAGATCGTTGTTGCCCCTAATGGTGATATCTAGAAGATCGTTGTTGTCCCTAATGATGAGTGATTTTGCTGCTGCTCCTAATGGTGAGTTTCTTGGATCATTGTTGCTCCTAATGGTGAGTAACTCAGATTGTTGTTGCTCCAAATGGTGAGCGTATTGAATCATTGTTGCTCCTAAAGATGAGTAACTCAGATTGTTGTTGCTCCTAATGGTAAGGGTTCTAGATCATTGTTGATCCTAATGGTGAGTGCATCAAATGGTTGTTGCTCCTAATGGTGAGTTTATTGGATCATTGTTTTCACTAATGGTGAATGTCTCAGATTGTTGTTGCTCCTAATGGTGAGTGTTCTAGATCGTTGTTGCTCTTAATAGTGAGTGCCTCAGATCATTGTTGCTCGTAATAGTGAGTGTTCTCGATCATTGTTGCTACTAATGGTGAGTGACTCAGATTGTTGTTGCTCCAAATAGTGATTGTCCAAAGGTGATGCACACACTCGTGTACACATGCATACACTTTTTAAACTTATGTACATGTGTATACACATGTCTACATGTGTGTTCAACTGTATAATCGAAAGTGTTTCGTTTGGTAAATGACCTTATGTTAACCGAGTTGAGTGTTGTATTTGCTTTCATTATTGCATTTCATGTGTGATTCAAAGTTATCAACAAAAATGTTATCTTAAAATCTGAAAATACTATCCAAATGTTACTGTATCATACGTTTTTCTTTGTAGTAATAATAATACACTTCATTTAGACAATCATTTTCAGAGTAAAACTGTTCAAGAAATTTGAATAATAATACCATATTTGTTAAGCACTAAATCTCGCTTAGGGGATCAGTGCATAAAACTAATATAAATATATAAATATTTGAATAAATATCTAAAACAAAAAAAAACTGGTATGACAGATAATATTAAGATAGACTATTATGAATAATGTCTGATTAATCAATAAAATTAATAAATAATTAATTAAAATGACTAATAAAACGATGACAGACACACAGACACACAGATAGATAGACAGACACACAGACAGACATAGACAGACACACAGACAGATGCAGACAGACACAGACAGACACAGACAGACACACAGACAGACACAGACAGACACACAGACACACAAACTGTCATAGAAAAAATGTTTACAAGTACAAATTTAAGACTTTGTGTGTGTTGTTTGTTGCAGGCAGTCGCGAGGTCATGGATGAAGATGTCCCCCAGCAGCCAGCAGAGGAACCGACAGAGGCTGAGACAGAGAACCTTGACATCATCGATCACATGATAGAACGCATGCAGCAGGCGCAGGACGCAAGACTGGCTGCAGAACGCGGGGACCCTCCCCAGGCCTCGGGTAGGATGATAGTGTTTCTTCTTTCCTTCAACAGAGACCCCCCAGGCCTCTGGTAGGATGACAGGGTTTCTTCCTTTCCTTCAACAGAGACCCCACAGGCCTCTGGTAGGATGATAGGGTTTCTTCTTTCCTTCAACATAGACCCACCCCAGGCCTCTGGTAGGATGATAGGGTTTCTTCCTTTCCTTCAACAGAGACCCACCCCGTGCCTCTGGTAGGATGATAGGGTTTCTCCTTTCCTTTAACAGAGACCCACCCCGTGCCTCTGGTAGGATGATAGGGTTTCTCCTTTCCTTCAACAGAGACCCACCCCAGGCCTCTAGTAAGATGATAGGGTTTCTCCTTTCCTTTAACAGAGACCCCAGGCCTCTGGTAAGATGATAGGGTTTCTTCCTTTCCTTCAAAAGAGACCCATCCCAGGCCTCGGGTAGGATGATAATGTTTCTTTCTTTCCTTCAACAGAGACCCACCCCAGGCCTCGGGTAGGATGATAGTGTTTCTTCTTTCCTTCAACAGAGACCCCCCAGGCCTCTGGTAGGATGACAGGGTTTCTTCCTTTCCTTCAACAGAGACCCCACAGTCCTCTGGTAGGATGATAGGGTTTCTTCTTTCCTTCAACATAGACCCACCCCAGGCCTCGGGTAGGATGATAGTGTTTCTTTCTTTCCTTCAACAGAGACCCACCCCAGGCCTCTGGTAAGATGATAGGGTTTCTTCTTTCCTTCAACAGAAACCCCAGGCCTTTGGTATAATGATAGGGTTTCTTCCTTTCCTTCAACAGAGACCCACCCCATGCCTCTGGTAGGATGATAGGGTTTCTTCTTTCCTTCAACAGAGACCCACCCCAGGCCTCTGGTAGGATGATAGGGTTTCTTCCTTTCCTTCAATAGAGATGTCCCAGGCCTCTGGTAGGATGATAGTGTTTCTTCTTTCCTTCAACAGAGACCCACCCCAGGCCTCTGGTAGGATGATAGGGTTTCTTCCTTTCCTTCAACAGAGACCCATCCCAGGCCTCTGGTAGGATGATAGTGTTTCTTTCTTTCCTTCAACAGAGACCCCCCAGGGCTCTGGTAGGGTGATAGGGTTTCTTCCTTTCCTTCAGCAGAGACTCTCCCCAGGCCTCGGGTAGGATGATAGGGTTTCTTCTTTCCTTCAACAGAGACCCACCCCATGCCTCGGGTAGGATGATAGTGTTTCTTTCTTTCCTTCAACAGAGACCCACCCCAGGCCTCTGGTAAGATGATAGGGTTTCTTCTTTCCTTCAACAGAAACCCCAGGCCTTTGGTATAATGATAGGGTTTCTTCCTTTCCTTCAACAGAGACCCATCCCATGCCTCTGGTAGGATGATAGGGTTTCTTCTTTCCTTCAACAGAGACCCACCCCAGGCCTCTGGTAGGATGATAGGGTTTCTTCCTTTCCTTCAATAGAGATGTCCCAGGCCTCTGGTAGGATGATAGTGTTTCTTCTTTCCTTCAACAGAGACCCACCCCAGGCCTCTGGTAGGATGATAGGGTTTCGTCTTTCCTTCAACAGAGACCCACCCCAGGCCTCGGGTAGGATGATAGTGTTTCTTTCTTTCCTTCAACAGAGACCCACCCCATGCCTGTGGTAGGATGATAGGGTTTCTTCTTTCCTTCAACATAGACCCACCCCAGGCCTCTGGTAGGATGATAGGGTTTCTTCCTTTCCTTCAACAGAGACCCACACCAGGCCTCTGGTAGGATGATAGGGTTTCTTCTTTCCTTCAACAGAGACCCACCCCAGGCCTCTGGTAGGATGATAGGGTTTCTTCCTTTCCTTCAATAGAGATGTCCCAGGCCTCTGGTAGGATGATAGTGTTTCTTCTTTCCTTCAACAGAGACCCACCCCAGGCCTCTGGTAGGATGATAGGGTTTCTTCCTTTCCTTCAACAGAGACCCATCCCAGGCCTCTGGTAGGATGATAGTGTTTCTTTCTTTCCTTCAACAGAGACCCCCCAGGGCTCTGGTAGGGTGATAGGGTTTCTTCCTTTCCTTCAGCAGAGACTCTCCCCAGGCCTCGGGTAGGATGATAGGGTTTCTTCTTTCCTTCAACAGAGACCCACCCCATGCCTCGGGTAGGATGATAGTGTTTCTTTCTTTCCTTCAACAGAGACCCACCCCAGGCCTCTGGTAAGATGATAGGGTTTCTTCTTTCCTTCAACAGAAACCCCAGGCCTTTGGTATAATGATAGGGTTTCTTCCTTTCCTTCAACAGAGACCCATCCCATGCCTCTGGTAGGATGATAGGGTTTCTTCTTTCCTTCAACAGAGACCCACCCCAGGCCTCTGGTAGGATGATAGGGTTTCTTCCTTTCCTTCAATAGAGATGTCCCAGGCCTCTGGTAGGATGATAGTGTTTCTTCTTTCCTTCAACAGAGACCCACCCCAGGCCTCTGGTAGGATGATAGGGTTTCGTCTTTCCTTCAACAGAGACCCACCCCAGGCCTCGGGTAGGATGATAGTGTTTCTTTCTTTCCTTCAACAGAGACCCACCCCATGCCTGTGGTAGGATGATAGGGTTTCTCCTTTCCTTCAACAGAGACACACCCCAGGCCTGTGGTAGGATGATAGGGTTTCTTCTTTCCTTCAACATAGACCCACCCCAGGCCTCTGGTAGGATGATAGGGTTTCTTCCTTTCCTTCAACAGAGACAAACACCAGGCCTCTGGTAGGATGATAGGGGTTCTTCTTTCCTTCAACAGAGACTCACCCCATGCCTCTGGTAGGATGATAGTGTTTCTTTCTTTCCTTCAAAAGAGACCCACCCCATGCCTGTGGTATGATGATAGGGTTTCTTCCATTCCTTCAACAGAGACCCACCCCAGGCCTCGGGTAGGATGATAGTGTATCTTTCTTTCCTTCAACAGAGACCCACCCCAGGCCTCTGGTAAGATGATAAGGTTTCTTCTTTCCTTCAACAGAAACCCCAGGCCTTTGGTATAATGATAGGGTTTCTTCCTTTCCTCCAACAGAGACCCACCTCAGGCCTCTGGTAGGATGATAGGGTTTCTTCCTTTCCTTCAACAGAGACCCACCCCATGCCTCTGGTAGGATGATAAGGTTTCTTCCTTTCCTTCAACAGAGACCCCACAGGCCTCTGGTAGGATGATAGGGTTTCTTCTTTCCTTCAACAGAGACCCACCCCAGGCCTCTGGTAGGATGATAGTGTTTCTTCTTTCCTTCAACAGAGACCCACCCCAGGCCTCTGGTAGGATGATAGGGTTTCATCTTTCCTTCAACAGAGACCATCCCCAGGCCTCGGGTAGGATGATAGTGTTTCTTCTTTCCTTCAACAGAGACCCCCCAGGCCTCTGGTAGGATGACAGGGTTTCTTCCTTTCCTTCAACAGAGACCCCACAGGCCTCTGGTAGGATGATAGGGTTTCTTCTTTCCTTCAACATAGATCCACCCCAGGCCTCTGGTAGGATGATAGGGTTTCTTCCTTTCCTTCAACAGAGACCCACCCCGTGCCTCTGGTAGGATGATAGGGTTTCTCCTTTCCTTTAACAGAGACCCACCCCAGGCCTCTGGTAAGATGATAGGGTTTCTTCCTTTCCTTCAACAGAGACCCATCCCAGGCCTCGGGTAAGATGATAGTGTTTCTTTCTTTCCTTCAACAGAGACCCCCCCAGGGCTCTGGTAGGGTGATAGGGTTTCTTCCTTTCCTTCAGCAGAGACTCTCCCCAGGCCTCGGGTAGGGTGATAGGGTTTCTTCTTTCCTTCAACAGAGACCCACCCCATGCCTCGGGTAGGATGATAGTGTTTCTTTCTTTCCTTCAACAGAGACCCACCCCAGGCCTCTAGTAAGATGATAGGGTTTCTCCTTTCCTTTAACAGAGACCCCAGGCCTCTGGTAAGATGATAGGGTTTCTTCCTTTCCTTCAAAAGAGACCCATCCCAGGCCTCGGGTAGGATGATAATGTTTCTTTCTTTCCTTCAACAGAGACCCACCCCAGGCCTCGGGTAGGATGATAGTGTTTCTTCTTTCCTTCAACAGAGACCCCCCAGGCCTCTGGTAGGATGACAGGGTTTCTTCCTTTCCTTCAACAGAGACCCCACAGTCCTCTGGTAGGATGATAGGGTTTCTTCTTTCCTTCAACATAGACCCACCCCAGGCCTCGGGTAGGATGATTGTGTTTCTTTCTTTCCTTCAACAGAGACCCACCCCAGGCCTCTGGTAAGATGATAGGGTTTCTTCTTTCCTTCAACAGAAACCCCAGGCCTTTGGTATAATGATAGGGTTTCTTCCTTTCCTTCAACAGAGACCCACTCCATGCCTCTGGTAGGATGATAGGGTTTCTTCTTTCCTTCAACAGAGACCCACCCCAGGCCTCTGGTAGGATGATAGGGTTTCTTCCTTTCCTTCAATAGAGATGTCCCAGGCCTCTGGTAGGATGATAGTGTTTCTTCTTTCCTTCAACAGAGACCCACCCCAGGCCTCTGGTAGGATGATAGGGTTTCTTCCTTTCCTTCAACAGAGACCCATCCCAGGCCTCTGGTAGGATGATAGTGTTTCTTTCTTTCCTTCAACAGAGACCCCCCATGCCTCGGGTAGGATGATAGTGTTTCTTTCTTTCCTTCAACAGAGACCCACCCCAGGCCTCTGGTAAGATGATAGGGTTTCTTCTTTCCTTCAACAGAAACCCCAGGCCTTTGGTATAATGATAGGGTTTCTTCCTTTCCTTCAACAGAGACCCATCCCATGCCTCTGGTAGGATGATAGGGTTTCTTCTTTCCTTCAACAGAGACCCACCCCAGGCCTCTGGTAGGATGATAGGGTTTCTTCCTTTCCTTCAATAGAGATGTCCCAGGCCTCTGGTAGGATGATAGTGTTTCTTCTTTCCTTCAACAGAGACCCACCCCAGGCCTCTGGTAGGATGATAGGGTTTCGTCTTTCCTTCAACAGAGACCCACCCCAGGCCTCGGGTAGGATGATAGTGTTTCTTTCTTTCCTTCAACAGAGACCCACCCCATGCCTGTGGTAGGATGATAGGGTTTCTCCTTTCCTTCAACAGAGACACACCCCAGGCCTGTGGTAGGATGATAGGGTTTCTTCTTTCCTTCAACATAGACCCACCCCAGGCCTCTGGTAGGATGATAGGGTTTCTTCCTTTCCTTCAACAGAGACAAACACCAGGCCTCTGGTAGGATGATAGGGGTTCTTCTTTCCTTCAACAGAGACTCACCCCATGCCTCTGGTAGGATGATAGTGTTTCTTTCTTTCCTTCAAAAGAGACCCACCCCATGCCTGTGGTATGATGATAGGGTTTCTTCCATTCCTTCAACAGAGACCCACCCCAGGCCTCGGGTAGGATGATAGTGTATCTTTCTTTCCTTCAACAGAGACCCACCCCAGGCCTCTGGTAAGATGATAAGGTTTCTTCTTTCCTTCAACAGAAACCCCAGGCCTTTGGTATAATGATAGGGTTTCTTCCTTTCCTCCAACAGAGACCCACCTCAGGCCTCTGGTAGGATGATAGGGTTTCTTCCTTTCCTTCAACAGAGACCCACCCCATGCCTCTGGTAGGATGATAAGGTTTCTTCCTTTCCTTCAACAGAGACCCCACAGGCCTCTGGTAGGATGATAGGGTTTCTTCTTTCCTTCAACAGAGACCCACCCCAGGCCTCTGGTAGGATGATAGTGTTTCTTCTTTCCTTCAACAGAGACCCACCCCAGGCCTCTGGTAGGATGATAGGGTTTCATCTTTCCTTCAACAGAGACCATCCCCAGGCCTCAGGTAGGATGATAGGGTTTCTTCCTTTCCTTCAACACAGACCCACTCCAGGCCTCCAGTAGGATGATAAGGTTTCTTCCTTTCTCTCAACAGAGACCCACCCCAGGCCTCGGGTAGGGTGATAGGGTTTCTTTTTTCCTCCAACAGAGACCCACCGCAGGTGTCTGGTAGGATGATAGGGTTTCTTCCTTTCCTTCAACAGAGACCTACCCCAGGCCTCTGGTAGGGTGATAGGGTTTCTTCCTTTCCTTCAACAGAGACTCTCCCCAGGCCTCGGGTAGGATGATAGGGTTTCTTCTTTCCTTCAACAGAGACCCACCCGAGGCCTCTGGTAGGATGATAGGGTTTCTTTCTTTCCTTCAACAGAGACCCACCCCAGGCCTCTGGTAGGATGATAGGGTTTCTCCCTTTCCTTCAACAGAGACCCACCCCAGGTGTCCAGTGATGATAATGTTTCTTTCTTTTCTTGTGCAGAAGTCACAGTATGGCTTTGGGCATCTGGAATTGAATCATTACTAAATTAGTGGAAACAAGTAGTCAGTATTTCCATAATATTATGACCAACATATTTACAAGGCAATGGCTGCTTTTAGTGAGTATTATGTTTTTTAAGAATTTGTTAGAAATTTGAATCAGTAAGCTATGTATTGTAAATACACCAGCCAGTACTGCAGATATTAATAAATCACACATTTGCTGTGTTTTAAGGTGGTTCTGGTGTCTAAGACATGCTTGTTTTGAATTAATGATTTCTTATAACAGTTTTGAAGATAGACTAAAAAATTTGTAAAAAATCACCTCAAAATGGTATTTTATTTCATTTTTAGAAATACCCTGAAAGAAAAATTTGCATGTTGTAAGTGCAAATATATTATTGACATTCGTATGGGTTTTGTGAACAAATGCATATTAATGTTGTTACAGCTTCATAAAAATGTTACAACAAAAACGGCCAAAACGTAAAATGTATTTTTGGCACAACCCCTTCACCGATCATAAAACAATCCTGTGCAATTTGGTGCACACATAAGGCCAGCTTGCATGTCAAGTTATAGCTTGGTAACTATTATAGTTTAAAACAATTGCATTAAATAATGCGTCCTGATTGTCATTGATAACAGACATGTCACCAGATAGCCGGGTTTTGCATAAAATGTGAAATTTTTCATTGGCAAGCAGTTTATTTTTAATACAAATTGACGGACACATCTGTTTTTGAAATATCCCCGGGTTTTCCCGCTAACTGGGCCCTGCAATCTGTATTTGTAATGACTAAATGTTGAACGACCTCGTGTTTACGACTGACCTACGGCCCCACGTGCTAGTCTGTGTTTTGATGGCACCTGATTGGTCAGGGATCAACCAAGGATTATTGACAAATGACTGGGTTCGGTCACAAAACAAGAAGACTACCACTAGTGTTGGTTATTTAACATCGCGATGCAATTATGTAATCTTTATAAAACAAGATACTGGTATCAGAATAACTAGACTATATGATATGTCTTCACGGCAAGCGAATTTACACTCGTGGACATCTGCGCTGGCGTGAAACTGACGTCATTGTTTCTATGGAAACATCATAGCTTCCAAGAATTTGAAGGGGAATTCCACTGAGACACAAAGTAGTAGTTGTTAACGCAAGGATTGGTGACATATGGCTCTAATGCCATGATTTTTGTAGTACATATGTTCATACCAACACCTACTAATGTTCTATGAAGTACCTTCTTGTTGTTCTTAAAGCAGAGAACGTGGCAGAAGTGTCTTCCCGTGGAAATCGCCGCAGCAGTGAAAGTCGCAGACAATCCGGCATTTTTGTCGCTGAAGACATGCCAGGGGGCAGCACCTGTACAACAATGAACAGCAGCAGCCGACATCGGGTCATGAGGCCGTTAAAGGCGCCGCTACGAAGGTAGGACATGTTCTGTTAAAATGTTTTGACGTATTGTTTGTCGTGATTAAACAAATGTCACCGAAACTGGCAATTACAAGGGAATTTGTGATGAATCAATGAATTTGACATCGCTAACCTCGAAATCAGCAAAGTGTAGGTACATGATGATGATTTGTTCAGTTGATGCAACTTAACTGGAACACAACTTATATGAAGATCACCAGTTGTTTTAATTATTTGAACTAGCACCACATTCATGTTGTAGTATAATCACCATCTGTGATCCCCATTGACAGTGTTCCAGAATGTGATTATGTAAACAGAGGAGATGTGAACTTAACTGTTGTAATAACTGTTGCTAATCTTGCAGTTTTCGTGGTCTCAAAGGTTAAAAATGGTTGCAAACGCTGTGCTCTTTAGGTTCTTCATTGGTTAATAATGATTGTGTTCTTATGGTCTGAAAGAGTTAATAATGATTGTTAAACCTGTGCTTTTTATGGTTTGGAAGGGTTAATTATGACCTATTTTTATGTTTTGAAAATGTTTATAATGACAGTTAAACCAGTGTTCTTTATGCACTGAAAGGGTTAACAAGGATTATTAAACCTGTGATCCTTATGCACTGAAAGGGTTAACAAGGATTATTAAACCTGTGATCCTTATGCACTGAAAGGGTTAACAAGGATTATTAAACCTGTGATCCTTATGCACTGAAAGGGTTAACAAGGATTATTAAACCTGTGATCTTTCTGCACTGAAAGGATTAACAAGGATTATTAAACCTGCGTTCTTTATGCACTGAAAGGGTTAATAATGATTGTTAGACCAGTATTCTTTTGTTCTCAGGCAGAACGAGAAATGGAGGCAGCATATGATGGAAGAAGAACTGAAGAAGTTTATTGTTGAACGCAAGAAGAAACCTCTCTCTCCAGGGGTAGTGTAATCTTTACAGTTTATTACAGTCGAGCAGATTAGACGAAGTATCGTTCAAATGGTGATACAAGCATGAAACTTGGCATAGATATTCTCACTGGGACATTCTTTAAATCCAGTCGACAAGCCATTTGAAAATCCAATATGGTAGCCACTTTTTGCCAAATGGCCGGCATTTTTATTTCAAATATTTTTTGGGGATATAAATAATTTTTTTTCAAGCTGGCCAGTTTAAAGTCTTGTTTTTATGCTTTCCAAATATACCTGAACATCAAAGATGGCTGCTATATTTTCAAAATGGCAGCCATTTTAACATTACTGTATATTTTCAGTTTGCAAAGTGACTCGCCATGGAATAGTCTGCATTGCATTCACAGTTTTGTATGTTTTGCCCTTTATATGTTTCTTGAATATGTCTTTATACTCACACGTGCTATTCCTGATACATACTGCTACATAGTGCTGCTCAGGTGATAATACAACGAAAGCATTTTAAAAACCTTTCATTTTATTATAGTCTGGTGGCAGGACCTCATATTTCTAGAAAAGCTTGCAGTGTACATTTACAATCAGTTTTTAGTATTTTTCAATAGTACATGGGTTTAGATGAAATTCTGGGTGCATGGCCACTTGCCACTGGCTTGATTTTTTCTCAATCCAAGCTACAGAACCAAAATCTAGATTTTGTCATAAGTTCTGTTCTAAGTACAGTAGAATTATGGTGTTGGACTCTATACGTATGTTATACTTTGCATGAAAAAACCATGTTAAATGAAATATCAATGATGTTGCAGAAAGACTCGAGCGATGGCAGCAATTACATGCGGACGCGGTGTCGGGGGTCGGGCCTATGCGACCCCCACGCTGTCCAATACGAGGAGACGGGGTGCAACCGACTCACCACCCGCGCCCTCTACGACACAGAGGAAGAGGAGGAGGAGGAGGTGAGACAAGGAGCTCCTTATCTCTCACCATTTTTTTATTTTTTTTTATTTCATAACATTCCACGCAGTCTCAAGGAATTAGCCAGCGTAGTAATTTGTAACAGGCAGTCTGTCGCGTTGAATGTGGGAAAATGGGTCATTGTTGAATATCAAAGGGTCCTGCAGTTAACTCAGCCAAGCTTGACTATATTGTCAATAAAGCTTGTCTTGAGACTTAATGTTTTGTTTACTATTTGAACATGCTCTGATCTTCCAAATTGTGAATGTTCTTACAGGCTTACTAAACACAATATTCCTTCAACTAAAGTTATTACAGTATTAATAACATTTTAATTAATAAATTAAAAACTAGTAACAGACTGCCTCTTTTTAATAATGCTAACATATTGGCTTGATAAATCTTACTAATTATTTATAAATGACGGATGCTAATAAACGATAATAGTCTGATTTATTTGATGTTTTCTACCTGCTCTTGTTGATGTCCAGTAATTCTAATAAATAATAACAATAATATTTTATTCTGTTACTCTACCTACTGTTTCTGCCACAGGATGAACAATTGCTGTGGAATGACGATGATGACAATGACAACAACTACGTCAGGTAGGTGACACAGTGACACGGTGGCTTGAGCATCAAACTCTCAGTCAGGAGAAACTGGGTTCGAATCCTGTTGAACCTTGGACAAGTTCGTTTACACTATGTCACTCCAGTTCACTCAGCTGTATAGATCATTTAATGTCCTGTCATTGCTGTGTATTCCAGTGAATTGAGTGAATCAGACTGGATCATTTAATGTCCTGTCATTGCTGTGTATTCCAGTGAATTGAGTGAATCAGGCTGGATCATTTAATGTCCTGTCATTGCTGTGTATTCCAGTGAATTGAGTGAATCAGCCTGGATCATTTAATGTCCTGTCATTGCTGTGTATTCCAGTGAATTGAGTGAATCAGCCTGGATCATTTAATGTCCTGTCATTGCTGTGTATTCTAGTGAATTGAGCAAATATTCAGACTGGATCATTTAATGTCCTGTCATTGCTGTGTATTGTAGTGAATCAAGCAAATATTAAGACTGGATCATTTAATGTCCTGTCATTGCTGTGTATTCTAGTGAATCGAGCAAATATTCAGACTGGATCATTTAATGTCCTGTCATTGCTGTGTATTCCAGAGACTTGAGTGAATTGGACTGCATCATTTAATGTCCTCTCATTGCTGTGTATTGTAGTGAATCGAGCGAGTATTCAGACTGGATCGCGGATGCAGGGACGACCTTGCAGCCACCAAAGCGCACATCGCAGCGGCAACCAGTGAAGAAGAAGCAGAACTCTTCAGAGGAGGAGGAAGAGGACGCCAGTGATGATGATGATGAGAAAACTGCGAAGAATCGAAAGAAGAAGAGGCCGCCATCTAAAAGAAAGAAGGAGACAAGACGACAGAGAAATGTAGAGTCTCTGTTTGTTTTTGCCAACGCTTTTTAACATCTCAACCATGTATTACTTTCTTGTAAATGTATTAAGTGTTTCTTGGAGAATGTTAAGTTGGTAGACATGGCAGTGTAACAAGACTTTCACACTCATATCATTTTATGTGATTTATCATTTTGCTGTTAAAGGAAATAAAAATAAGGCATTAGCTAAAATACTTTTTCCATGTGTACACAAAGCTTAACATTGCATGTAACATTTGACAACATTAAACAAATACAGAAAAATACATTTGTAGCATAAATTCGATTTTAAGCCTGTCTGTGAAGCGATTCCCGCAGAAAATAAAATTTTAATGAGCTAGGCGATCACGTGGTATCGTGACGTCACTTATGACACACACTCGCATCAGGCCGATCCTTTCCATGCATTCAGAGCATGTTTAAAAGGATAGCTTTTGGGTCAAAACGAGCGTCAGAATGAGTTATTGTGCAATATTCCGACATAATACAAACACTAGTCATCATAGAGGAACAAGCAGTTATCTTACGGTTCCACATGAATCAAATTTTATTCAAAACAACGAATGCGAATGGGCCTACAAGTCGACTAGGTTTCGCCGAGCTTGGGCTCGTTTTCAGAATAATTATATCGAATGCAACCAACGGGAGATAATCTACACCTATAAACATACATAGCAAACATATATTGTATCCAGCTACATAAAGTAACGTGTATAATCTCATAGTATCACTAGAATATCGATATATGAATGAGTTGTACAATTTATCATAACAACTTAAATCAGTCAGAGAGTTTCCGCTGGTCTCGCTAGCTCAGTGGGTAAGCGCGTTGGTTACTTGTTGTTTATTTTACAATCGGGCGACGCCGGTTCAATCCTGACAGCATGCAAACCTTTGATTTTCTTTACACTTTTTTTTTTAATGTTTTCGCCATGTAATATAAACAAAATAATTGTTTACTATAATGCACTGTTTATAAATATTTTTTTATTTTATAGTAATTATTTATTCGCCACAAAAATTAAAATACCGGTCATTATATATAACGATGTTTCTAAATTGTATTTATCCAGACAGATCTCAATCTGTTTTCACATATATTTACATATATTACCGTACAATATATTTACAATTAATAAATTATATATCCATTACATTATATTTGTTTGGATAAATACAATTTAGAAACATCATTATATAATGACCATATTTTCATTTTTGTGGCAAATAAATAATTACTAAAAAAATAAAAATTATTTACAAAGAGTGCATTATAGTATAAAATGATTTTGTTTATATTACTTGGTGAAAACATAAACAAGTGTAAAGAAAATCAAAGGTTTGCATGCTGTCAGGATTGAACCGACGTCGCCCGATTGTAAAATAAACGACAAGTAACCAACGCGCCTACCCACTGAGCTATCGGGACCAGCGGAATCTCTTTGACTGATTTAAGTTGTTATGATGAATTGTACAACTCCTTCATATATCGATATTCTAGTGATATTATGAGATTATACACGTTACTTTATGTAGCTGGATACAATATATGTTTGCTATGTATGTTTATTGGTGTAGATTATCTCCCATTGGTTGCATTCGATATAATTATTCTGAAAACGAGCCCAAGCTCGGCGAAACCTAGTCGACTTGTAGGCCCATTTGCGTTCGTTGTTTTGAATAAAATTTGATTCATGTGGAACCGTAAGATAACTGCTTGTTCCTCTGTGATGACTAGTGTTTGTATTACATCGGAATATTGCACAATAACTCGTTCTGACACTCGTTTCGACCCGAAAGCTATACTTGTAAACATGCTCTGAATGCATGGAAAGGGTCGGCCTGATACGAGTTTGAGTCATAAGTGACGTCACATCTCGGCATCCCGAAAAGCACGCCAAAAATATGCATATTCGAAAATGTCCGGATGTACAGCATAAAATGGGGAATTTCTAATTCATTGAATTTTGTTGGCTTGGTGGACGTGGAAATAGATGTAATATAACATGAATTCAAGGAATAGATGTTTTTATTCCCTTTAAACAGGATGCTGTATTTAACTAAATGTGTGATTCTATTTGGCCAACTTGTGGACAAGTTGGCATCACACACGATAAACCTGGCTATGGTTCTTCAGACTTTTCAAATTACTAAAAAGTGCTTAGTATAAATGATTAACCATGCCAACTTTAAGGTTTGATTTCTCATAAATGCATGCACACACACACACACACACACACACACACACACACACATGGTTAGATAAAATAGCTTTAGGTAAAATATACAATTCAAAACAGTATATTGCATTTAAAAAAATACTAAATAATTACATAAAATTTTATTACATTTCTAAAAACAACAAACACTTTTCTAATTCTAGAAGATGAAACATTTTAGTAAATTTATCAATGATATAATATCAACATTGATGGAGGTCTATCAGTTTATAAATAGTCCAATTCTCTACGTGTTGTGCTCGCAGCAACGTAAGATGTTGGACCAGCAGGAAGAGATCCATGAACTCCAGGAGGAGTATCGCCCTCCGGAGTGGCTCACAGACACGACCCCCCGCAAGGCCCCCTACGTGCCCCAGATGGGCGACGAGGTGATGTACTTCCGCCAGGGTCATGAACTCTACGTACAGGCCGTGGATGCACGCAATGTTTACTCCATCAACCTGAATAGGAACCAGCCCTGGCACAAGAACCCCAATCTCAGGGTACGTATAACCCAAGAACCCCAATCTCAGGGTATCTGTGTCCCAAGAACCCTAGTTTCAGCATATGTGTGGCACAGAAACCCCAATCTCAGAGTATATGTGGCCCAAGAATCACAATATTAAGGCACATGTAGCCCAAGAACCCTAATCTTAGGGCATGTGTGGCCCAAGAACCCCAAACTCAGGCTCTGTGGCCCAAGAACCCCAATCTCGGGGTATGTGGCCAAAGAACCCCAAATTCAGGGAATGTGTTTTTGGGTGTATTTTTTTTTCTCATGGGATTTCATTAGATTTGTGATTGTGGGAACAAATGGACTGTATTGATGGTCTGTGCTTATAGTTACAAATGTTGATGATCTGTGCTTATAGTTACAAATGTTGATGATCTGTGCTTATAGTTACAAATGTTGATGATCTGTGCTTATAGTTACAAATGTTGATGATCTGTGCTTATAGTTACAAATGTTGATGATATGTGCTTATAGTTACAAATGTTGATGATCTGTGCTTATAGTTACAAATGTTGATGATCTGTGCTTATAGTTACAAATGTTGATGATCTGTGTTACAGAACACAGATAAGTTTGATTATATGTATTAAAGAAGTTTGATCATGGTAATGATCTGTGTTAAATAACACAACATTTAGGGGATCTGTCTTAGTCAGAGAAGTTAGATCATGTTAGTGATCTGTGTTACAGAACACAGACCATGTTGATGATCTATGTTAGAGAAGATAGATCATGTTTTATGATCCATGTTGTAGGAGCAGGAGCTGGTGAAGATCATAGGGATCAAGTATGAGATCCTACCACCGCGTCTTGTTTGCCTCAAGTTGGCCTTCCTTGATCCCGACTCAGACAAGTTGACGGGAGGCAACTTCACCATCAAGTAGGTCCACCTCCTTCACAACCTCTGTCACCTCCATGACTCTCCTCATCACCACGCCCTGTTCATTGCATCCTCTTCCACAACCTCTGTCACCTCCATGTCTCTCGTCACCATGACGTCCTGTCCATTGTGTCCTCCTCCACAACCTTTGTCATCTCCACATCTCTCCTCACCACGATATCCTGCCCATTGCATCCTCCACAACTTCTGCAACCTCCATGTCTCTCCTCACCATGATGCCCTGTCCATTGCATCCTCCTCCACAACCTCTGCCACCTCCATGTCTCTCCTCATTGTGATGCCCTGTCCATTGTGTCCTCCTCCACAACCTCTGTCACCTCCACGTCTCTCCTCACCACGATGCCCTGTCCATTGCATCCTCCTCCACAACTTCTGCAACCTCCATGTCTCTCCTCACCATGATGCCCTGTCCATTGCATCCTCCTCCACAACCTCTGCCACCTCCATGTCTCTCCTCATTGTGATGCCCTGTCCATTGCGTCCTCCTCCACAACCTCTGTCACCTCCATGTCTCTCCTCACTATGATGCCCTGTCCATTGCATCCTCCTCCACAACCTATGCCACCTCCATGTCTCTCCTCACCACGATGCCCTGTCCATTGCGTCCTCCTCCACAACCTATGCCACCTCCATGTCACTCCTCACAACGATGCCCTGTCCATTGCGTCCTCCTCCACAACCTCTGTCACCTCCATGTCACTCCTCACAACGATGCCCTGTCCATTTCGTCCTCCTCCACAACCTCTATCACCTCCATGTCTCTCCTCACCACGCCGCCCTGTCCATTGCATCCTCCTCCACAACCTCTGTCACCTCCATGTCACTCCTCACAACGATGCCCTGTCCATTGCATCCTCCTCCACAACCTGTGACACCTCCATGTCTCTCCTCACCACGATGCCCTGTCCATTGCATCTTCCTCCACAACCTCTGTCACCTCCATGTCTCTCCTCACAATGATGCCCTGTCAATTGCATCCTCCTCCACAACCTCTGTCACCTCCATGTCACTCCTCACAACGATGCCCTGTCAATTGCGTCCTCCTCCACAACCTGTGACACCTCCATGTCTCTCCTCACAACGATGCCCTGTCCATTGCGTCCTCCTCCACAACCTCTGTCACCTCCATGTCACTCCTCACAACGATGCCCTGTCCATTGCATCCTCCTCCACAACCTGTGACACCTCCATGTCTCTCCTCACAACGATGCCCTGTCCATTACATTCTCCTCCACAACCTCTGTCACCTCCATATTTCTCCTCACAACGATGCCCTGTCAATTTCATCCTCCTCCACAACCTCTGTCACCTCCATGTCACTCCTCACAACGATGCCCTGTCAATTGCGTCCTCCTCCACAACCTGTGACACCTCCATGTCTCTCCTCACAACGATGCCCTGTCCATTGCGTCCTCCTCCACAACCTGTGTCACCTCCATGTCACTCCTCACAACGATGCCCTGTCCGTTGCGTCCTCCTCCACAACCTGTGACACCTCCATGTCACTCCTCACAATGATGCCCTGTCCGTTGCGTCCTCCTCCACAACCTGTGACACCTCCATGTCACTCCTCACAACAATGCCTTGTCCATTGCATCCTCCTCCACAACCTGTGTCACCTCCATGTCACTCCTCACAACGATGCCCTGTCCGTTGCGTCCTCCTCCACAACCTGTGTCACCTCCATGTCGCTCCTCACAACGATGCCCTGTCCACTGCGTCCTCCTCCACAACCTGTGTCACCTCCATGTCACTCCTCACAACGATGCCCTGTCCGTTGCATCCTCCTCCACAACCTGTGTCACCTCCATGTCACTCCTCACAACGATGCCCTGTCCGTTGCGTCCTCCTCCACAAACTGTGACACCTCCATGTCACTCCTCACAATGATGCCCTGTCCATTGCATCCTCCTCCACAACCTGTGTCACCTCCATGTCACTCCTCACAACGATGCCCTGTCCGTTGCGTCCTCCTCCACAACCTGTGTCACCTCCATGTCACTCCTCACAACGATGCCCTGTCCGTTGCGTCCTCCTCCACAACCTGTGACACCTCCATGTCACTCCTCACAACGATGCCCTGTCCATTGCATCCTCCTCCACAACCTGTGTCACCTCCATGTCACTCCTCACAACGATGCCCTGTCCGTTGCGTCCTCCTCCACAACCTGTGTCACCTCCATGTCACTCCTCACAACGATGCCCTGTCCCTTGCATCCTCCTCCACAACCTCTGTCACCTCAGCAGGCCACCTCACTATTAGGCCACCTCACTATTACATCTGTCACTTCAGGCTTGCATTTTCATTCCTAAGTGAAAACAAGTCTTATCACAGTTTCACAGATCTTTGTTTTAAATTTCACAGGCATTCTTTTCTTGCTCTCAATTCCTGGTTCCACGCAAGCTGACTGCTGTCTATAGCAGGCAAGCCAACTTTGTGGTGATGATTTGTTTGTGTTTTTTTCTATTTCATGTGTTTCTATACACGTACACACTATTCAGATTTTGTTAAAAAGATTTGAGAAGAATGTGTAGTCAGGACTGGATGTATTGTCATGATTGCTGCTTTTACATTTTAATATTTTATTTTCAGATACCATGACATGGCCGACGTGATAGACTTCTTGGTGCTTAGACAAAACTATGACATTGCCATTCAGCAGAACTACAAAGAAGGTATATAAATGCAATCTTTCCTGCATTTGTTTAAAATTTAGTACCCTGTGTTTTAACACTGCAATTTTTTGTTCACTTTTAAAGACTAAATTAAAAGAACCTTTTGATTCCCACACTGAATTAAATATTTTTTTCATTCAAAAATTGTTTAACGCCTGCCGTCACCTGTTCAAGGCCCCTTTTGGTCACGCTTTTCTGTGCATTTTCTGCGCAGTTTGTTGCTAGACCTAACGACAGTTGGTGAATTCACCCAAGGAAGCACCACAGAGCACACCCTATCCTTTACAATGGTATGTGCCTGTGCGGATTGGTGTTTAAGGCTGTACATGAAATTCCAGTCACATAATTTTTAATCTGTTGTTAAATTTTTGTTGGATGTACACAGGAATTTTCTATATATTTTTAGTTATTGCCGTTTGAACATCACAAAATATTAAATTCAATCATTGCAATCTCATGTAATTCCGCTGTATATGAAATTGCAATAATGGAATTTAAAAAAAAAATTTACATCACGTGAAAGATAATAATCTTGTCTACAAATATGCTGCTGGATGTAAACATAATTTATTTTTAGTCACTGCCATCTGAAGAACGCGAATGTTTAATCTTGTAATATATAGCCAGCTGTTTGATTGCCACATAGCTGTCAAACAGCCGCCGATATCACAAATTCGCGATGCTCAAAAAGTAGGAACTAAAAAAATAAAAACAATTCTGTGTACATCCTACATCCCAAGGCCAGGCCTGTGACTGAGCCCATACTAGTCTCCTGTACCTCAGGTTGACAGAGCCCACATTTCGGCACATAAAACAAGCAGTATTGGTATACATGATATCATATATCAAACAATGTCATTACTGCTAAAATCACCATAGACCTACTGCACAGTATAATACTAGCCAAGCACACCAGTCAACCACACCAAATCTAAAACCAACACTACCCACTGACACATTACACTATATATAACTGAGGCTAAACCTTAAAAGTGGGGTCGATTATGCCACCGGTCACCTCAACCTGTGACCACCCCACGAATATAAAACTGTAAAAGGACGACAACACTAACGCTCTCATTCAAGCAATCCTAATGTATTTCTTAAACGCATCCGATGTCCATCTACCTTCCGCCCTAATTTGTGCATCTGACTCGCCTCCCAGAGCCGCAGCAGCGGCTGCCCCGATGCGGAAGCTGTGCCCCTTAACGGCGCCAGTCTCATAACCACAGAAAACCAGCAGTTTCTTTAGGGACCTATCAAATTACCTATGCAACATGGGGGAGCCATCGAGGTGCGCAAAGAGCAAACCTGGAAGTGCACCTCTAGCCTGCTGAAATTCCCGGAGGAAAGCAGCCGGATGGATAGCTGACCCATGTATGCACTCGCCTCTGACCTGGAGATTGCGGACCCTGCTGAGCACTGTGTTTAAAGCGCTGGAAGGAAAGCACAATCAAATCTCCAGACAGTAAAATGTCGCCCACATGCAAACATCCATGTACCATATTCTGGGCATGAGGCACCATTTCCCCAATGCGCAGATACGCTTTGAAGGCAAGTACAAAGGAGCATGAGACACTTGTAAATCGATGAAAACACCGTGGGTAACGCCTGTATCAAGCGTGCAAGCACTGGTAGGGTGACAGGCAGACGGACATCAGGCACTGACCCGAGATTACGCGCACCTGCTAACAACTTAGCTACCAGGAAACAATTGGATGAGTTGGCAAAACCATTAATCTTATGGAAATAAGCGATAGCTGACACTGTTGAAACAATGGATGCCGGAGCAGAGCCAGTAGCATGGAGGTTGGCAATAAATAGCAACATCATAGGTATAGAAACAGGCAGACAAGTTGTGAGAATGTAATGAACACTGAGACTTTTAAGAGCATTTTTAAACATTCTCTTTTAATCAATATTTTAACTGCTGCTATGACTTTTAGACTTTGCATTAAGCTTTTATCAATTATCTTTTGCTTATATGACACGATAATACTAATATTTAAATATATATATATATATTTTTTTTTTTATTCATTTTTTTTTTTACTTAATTAATTACTGTTTTACTTTATTACTATTTTACATGTAAAGCGCCTTGAATAGTTTCTAACTAGAGTTGGCACTATATAAGTATATTTATTTTTTATTTTTATTTATTTTTTTATTTTATTTTTTTAAATAACGACTCATGGAAAGCAACCAATTTTTTCCATGCATGCTCATAATGTAGTCGAGAAAATGGTGCCAATGAGGCCTCCATCAACCTGCTGAAAGACTAAGCCGTCTGGGGACACACTGTGGGGTACTTCCACTGGGTTGGCATTCGCTCATGGCGCCAGTGCGTGGAACTCTTCAGACCGTCTCTACATTGACCCAAGGGACGTCAGGTCCCACCGGCTGCAGCTGAAACGCAGGGCTGGCTCTGCCCCCACAGGTTGAAGCAGGACAGGGTGTGCTCGGTCCACCACCGGAGGTGCCGACACGTCAGGGGGAGGCGGTCAGAAACGAGACAGTGGCGGCTCCGCGAGGCGCTGCGCTGACCGTGGGGCGAGACGGTCTCGACGCAACCCCAGACGGCCGACTCGGCAGTGGCGCGACACTTTGCGGTTGATTTGACTCGACAGCCCGAGTGCATGAACGGGTCTGTCGTCTCGTTCCGTGGTGGGCGCCCGCGTCCCCGTGGTGCTCTGGCTGGAGGCATGCTACAACCACAAAACACTGCATAAGAGAAAAAGATTAAACAATGACCATCCGCACACAGCCCAACCTAATTGGCAATAATGTGTGTGCTGACAACTATCAGGTTATTAAACATGAGCCACCCTTAGTATGCACCAACCAACTACCAAGGCAGCCAATCGTGACCAGGCACTCCATGAGTGTGTAAATTATACAAGACGTGTGAGAGAGTAAGACAGTGTGTGTAACTCTAAACTCTGCCAGAGCAGCAAATTGTAAGAGAAGGTATACTATGTTGACACGCAACAAACTGCACAAGGCAGCAAAACAATGACATAGCACTATGTTGCGTGTAACCATACCATCATTTAAAAGCCGTATACTGTGTGAAATGCAACAAACGGTGACAGAGCACTACGTTACATGTGAGAGAGCATGACAGAATGTGTAACTCCAAAATGTGCCAGAGCAGCAACTTGGAAACGAAGGTATACTGTGATGACACGCAACAAACTGCACCAGGCAGCAAAACAGTGACAAAGCGCTACGTTGCGTGTAACCATACCCTCATTTATCAAACTGTATACTGTGTGAGAACGCAACAACTGACAAAGCAGCAAACAGTGACAACGCACTACGTTACGTATGAGAGAGCGTGACAGTGTGTGCAACTCCAAGATCTGCCAGAGCAGCAAATTGGAAAAGAAGGTATACTGTGTTGACACGCAACAAACTGCACCAGGCAGCAAAACAGTGACAAAGCGCTACGTTGCGTGTAACCATACCCTCATTTATCAAACCGTATACTGTGTGAGAACGCAACAACTGACAAAGCAGCAAACAGTGACAGCGCACTACGTTACGTATGAGAGAGCATGACAGTGTGTGCAACTCCAAATTCTGTCCGAGCAGCAAATTAGAAACAAGGGTATACTGTGTTGACACGCAACAAATTGCACAAGGCAGCAAAACAGTGATGTAGCACTACATTGCGTGTAACCATGCCATCATTTATCAAACCGTATACTGTGTGAAAACGCAACAAACTGCCAAAGCAGCAAACAGTGACAGAGCACTACGTTGCGTGTGAGAGAGCATGCCAACCTGAGGTACAGGGGACTAGTATGGGCTCAGTCACAGGCCTGGCCTTGGGATGTCGAGCCCACATTTCTCTCTTATCACGTTAATAAATAAACGTCATTCATTTGGCCTTTTTTCATCACTATATTGTTGCTTGCATAAAAACAATTCTGTGTACATCCAACGACAAATTTATAGGTAATATTATTGTCTTTACAGGGAGATCAAAACATTTTAAATTCCATGATTGCAATTTCATGTACAGCCTGAAACACCATCCTGCACAGCCACATACTATTGGAAAGGATAGGGTGCGCCCAGCGGTGCTTCCTCCTATTGTAAAGGATAGGGTACGCCCAGCAGTGCTTTCTCCTGTTATAAAAGATAGGGTAAGCCCAGCGGTGCTTCCTCCTATTGTAAAGGATAGGGTGCACACACTGGTGCTTCCTCCTATTGTAAAAGATAGGGTACGCCCAGCGGTGCTTCCTCCTATTGTAAAGGATAGGGTTCGCCCAGCAGTGCTTCCTCCTATTGTAAAGGATAGGGTTCGCCCAGCGGTGCTTCCTCCTATTGCAAAGGATAGGGTATGCCCAGCGGTGCTTCCTCCTATAGTAAAAGATAGGGTACGCCCAGCGGTGCTTCCTCCTATTGTAAAGGATAGGGTACGCCCAGCGGTGCTTCCTCTTATTGTAAAGGATAGGGTACACCCAGCGGTGCTTTCTCCTATTGTAAAGGATAGGGTTCGCCCAGCAGTGCTTCCTCCTATTGTAAAGGATAGGGTTCGCCCAGCGGTGCTTCCTCCTATCGTAAATGATAGGGTACGCCCAGCGGTGCTTCCTCCTATTGTAAAGGATAGGGTACGCCCAGCGGTGCTTCCTCTTATTGTAAAGGATAGGGTACGCCCAGCGGTGCTTCCTCCTATTGTAAAGGATAGAGTTCGCCCAGCGGTGCTTCCTCCTATCATAAATGATAGGGTACGCCCAGCGGTGCTTCCTCCTATTGTAAAGGATAGGGTACGCCCAGCAGTGCTTCCTCCGATTGTAAAGGATAGGGTATGCCCAGTGGTGCTTCCTCCTATTGTAAAGGATAGGGTACGCCCAGTGGTGCTTCCTCCTATTGTAAAGGATAGAGTATGCTCAGCGGTGCTTCCTCCTATTGTAAAGAATAGGGTACGCCCAGCGGTGCTTCCTCCTATTGTAAAGGATAGGGTACGCCCAGCGGTGCTTCCTCCTATTGTAAAGGATAGAGTATGCTCAGCGGTGCTTCCTCCTATTGTAAAGGATAGAGTATGCTCAGCGGTGCTTCCTCCTATTGTAAAGGATAGAGTATGCTCAGCGGTGCTTCCTCCTATTGTAAAGGATAGAGTATGCTCAGCAGTGCTTCCTCCTATTGTAAAGGATAGAGTATGCTCAGCGGTGCTTCCTCCTATTGTAAAGGATAGGGTATGCCCAGTGGTGCTTCCTCCTAATGTAAAGGATAGGGTACGCCCAGCGGTGCTTCCTCCTATTGTAAAGGATAGAGTATGCTCAGCGGTGCTTCCTCCTATTGTAAAGAATAGGGTACGCTTATCGGTGCTTCCTCCTCGGGTGATATCACAGACATCTGACGAGCTGGTTGTTTTGTGATATACATGCTGTTTGGGCGGGCTTAGTGGAATGAGCATACTTCATATTTTGCATGTTACTTGGCAAGAACATTATTTTTACACATACAAAGTTTCAAAGAAATAGAAAAATTGAATTCACTTGGTCGTTAACAAATATGTTTGTTTTCATAATATCCTCAGATGTTTGTCATTTGTTTTTATATTTCCATTAGAATATTCTGTTGGCCATGTGGACGGTGTGAAAGGAATAAAAATTTATTTGTGTTGTTTATTAGATGAACGTCATGTTGTACGTCATGGTTCATTTCAGATGCAGATGACATGTCATGTTGTAGGTGACAGATGACAGGTCATGTTGTAGATGTCATGTTCAGGTGACAGATGACATGTGATGTTGTAGGTGACAGATGACAGGTCATGTTGTAGGTGACAGATGACAGGTCATGTTGTAGGTGTCATGTTCAGGTGACAGATGACATGTCATGTTGCAGGTGACAGGTTCCGGTGTATCATTGACGACGCATGGTGGATTGGGACCATTGTCACCCAGTCTCCCTTCAAGAGGGACTACCCTGACAGTCTCTTCCAATGCTTCCAAGTACAGTGAGTCAACACTTCTCTTCTTAAAGGGAATAAAAACAAGGCATTAGCTAAAATCCGTTTTGCATGTGTACACAAAGTTTAACATTGTATGTAACATTCGAGAACATAAAAAAATACTGAAAAATACATTTGTTGCATAAATTCGATTTTAAACCCGCCTGTGTAGCGATTCCCATGGAAAACATAAATTTAATGAGCTGGGTGATCACGTGGTATCGTGACGTCACAGACGACATATACTTGCTTCAGGCCAACCCCTTGCATGCATTCAAACCATGTTTACAAGGATAGCTTTTGGGTCGAAACGAGCGGCAGAATGAGTTATTGTGCAATATTCTGATGTAATACAAACACTAGTCATCATAGAAGAACAAGCAGTTATCTTCGGTTCCACATGAATCCAATTTTATTCAAAACAATGAATGCGAATGGGCCTACAAGCCGGCAAGGTTTCGCAGAGCTTTGGCTCAATTTCAGAATAATTATATCGATTGCAACCCACCGGAGATAATCTACACTAGTAAACATACATAGCAAACAGATATTGTATCCAGCTACAGAAACTAACATTGTTTAATCTCATAATATCACTAGAATATCGATATATGAAGGAGGAGTTGTACAACTTATAACAACTTGAATCAGTCAGTGAATTTCCGTTGTTCTCAGTAGCTCCTTCGATAGACGTGTTGGTTTTGTGTAATTTGTTTTACAATCAGGCGATGCCAGTTCAAGCCTGACACCGATACATTCATTTTCTCGACACTTATTTTGTTTGTCTTCACCAAGTAATATAAACCAAATCAATTTTATACAGAGGTGGGCTGGTGATGAATTTTAGTGATTCGTTTACCATGATTTTGATGATTGTTGTGATTTAGTAATCGTAGAGTAATGATAATTTGCTTTAAATGGTGTCACTGGAAGATGGCTTTTAGCCAAGTGACATCCATACGGTGTAACACATTGACATTTGTAAGACATGTGTATGTTAACTGCGTGTTATGTTGTTACATTGTTAATAAATAAGGTTACTTACTAACATGTGGCTCTTTCTGGGCTGCACCAAACATGTCCTGCAAACTGTGAACTGTTTGTGGCAGGTGGGACAATGGAGAAGTAGAGTTCATGAGTCCATGGGATCTGGAGCCAGTTGATAACAACCGTAAGTAGCTCAACCAGACAGGGGGATCTTTCTTTTCTATTCACCCAAGACAGGGGGTCTCTTGGCCCGAGACAGGGCATCTCTTGGCCCAATACAAGGGTCTCTTGGCCCGAGACAGGGCATCTCTTGGCCCAATACAAGGGTCTCTTGGCCCAAGACAGGGCATCTCTTGGCCCAAGACAGGGCATCTCTTGGCCCAATACAAGGGTCTCTTGGCCCAAGACAGGGCATCTCTTGGCCCAATACAAGGGTCTCTTGGCCCAAAACAGGGCGTCTCTTGGTCAGGGACTTAAGGACGACAGTGTAAGGCACAGTGTATTGTATAGTGACAGTGTAACAAGTGTAGTGTTGTAAGGATGACAATGTAAAAACAATGTAACAAGTAGTGTATTCTTAAGATGGCAAAAAAACAATGTAATAAGCTGTTTGATCAGGTGACAATGTAAAAAACAGTAAGGATAACAATCAAGTAGTAAGAATGATAATGTAGCAAGGAGGAGAAGTGATCGCAATGTGAAACAATGTATCAAGTAGTAAGAATGATAATGTAGCAAGGAGAAGTTATCGCAATGTGAAACAATGTATCAAGTAGTAAGAATGATAATGTAGCAAGGAGAAGTTATCGCAATTTGAAACAATGTATCAAGTAGTAAGAATGATAATGTAGCAAGGAGAAGTTATCGCGATGTGAAACAATGTATCAAGTAGTAAGAATGATAATGTAGCAAGGAGAAGTTATCGCGATGTGAAACAATGTATCAAGTAGTAAGAATGATAATGTAGCAAGGAGAAGTTATCGCAATGTGAAACAATGTATCAAGTAGTAAGAATGATAATGTAGCAAGGAGAAGTTATCGCAATGTGAAACAATGTATCAAGTAGTAAGAATGATAATGTAGCAAGGAGGAGAAGTGATCGCAATGTGAAACAATGTATCAAGTAGTAAGAATGATAATGTAGCAAGGAGGAGAAGTTATCGCAATGTGAAACAATGTATCAAGTAGTAAGAATGATAATGTAGCAAGGAGGAGAAGTGATCGCAATGTGAAACAATGTAGCGAGCACTGTTTTGTAAAGATGATAATGTCAAAACAGTGTGTAACAGGTAGCATGTTGTAAAAATATGATTGTAAAACATGTAACAAGTGGTGTTTTTGTAAGGATGACAATGTAAACAGTAGTAAGGATAACACTCTAACAAATTGTTTGTTGTAAGGATGACATTGTAAAGATGACAGTAAAACGAGCCATATGTGGCTGCCATACTTGTGCTACTGGATCTCTCGGCAGCATTCGAAACGATCGACCACGGGATCATGTTATCACGCCTTAGAGATCGTCATGGAGTAACTGGAACATCTCTTGCATGGTTTGATTCATATTTGGCCAACCGAAGTCAGAGTATTCAAGTGCACGGAAGAGAATCAGCGGAAAGTCCAGTGATGTACGGAGTCCCGCAAGGTTCCGTTCTCGGCCCACTCATGTTCATTTGTTACACAGCACCACTCGGAGATATCGCACGTTGGCATGGAATCAACATGCATTTATATGCTGATAATACCCAACTCTACATCGCCTTCAGTCCTCTCTCAGAGGAAGACACAACCCAAGCTGTGAAGCGCATACAAGCATGTGTCGCTGAAATACAAGCTTGGATGCGCATTAATAAACTCAAACTCAATGCTGACAAAACAGAGGCTATTGTGATATGTTCGCCGCACATCAAGAGCAAACTTTCTATGCCGCACATAGAAGTTGCCAATAACATCGTGCCTACTTCCACTGTGGCCAGGAACATTGGTGTTTTCTTCGATGATGCCCTAAACATGAACAACCATGTACACTACATGTGTCGTGTAGCATATTTCCATCTACACAGTATTGGAAGAATTCGAAATCTTTTAGATAGGAAAACGACAGAGATGATGGTGCATACTTACGTGACGTCTCGTCTTGACAATGGAAATGGCCTGCTTTACGGGATTTCTGACCATCTCCTCACCTGACTCCAGAGAGTGCAAAATGCTGCAGCCCGTCTCATAACCAAAACTAAGAAGCACGACCACATCACTCCTGCTCTAATTGCGCTTCATTGGTTGCCGATTAAACAGCGCATCGAGTACAAACTACTCCTGCTTACGTTCCGCAGTTTGCACAGCATGAGTGCGTCATACCTAGCGGACTTGCTAACTCGACACCAGCCCACTCGCACGTTACGCTCCGCCGACGCTCACCTGCTCGAGGTCCCGCGCAGCAAGCTTTGTACTCAAGGCGACAAAGCTTTTTCACGTGCCGCGCCACGCCTCTGGAACAATCTGCCCCTTGCCATGCGTGCTACAGACTGCCTCATCATGTTCAAGAAGCAACTAAAGACACTTCTTTTTAAACGTGCTTTTTCTCTTTAAATTATATGTGTGGACAGTGGCGAACTCCGGACTTTTCAATATCTACCTTTAACTATTATTATTATTACTCTCTCTTAATTTGTCGTTTTAATTAGTATTAGTATTATTACTATCCTCATCTATTTACTGTTGATATGTATACGTATGTATATGGTAATGATTTTATTTATTTATTTTATTTATTTATTTATATATTTTTATTTTATTTAATAATCTTAATAGCTACATGCCATGTTTTTTAGGATTGTAATGCACCTCTGAATGGTAGTAACTGCCAGATTTATGGCGCAGAGAAATGCAGTAAATAATAATTATTAAAACAAGCCTTGTGTTGCAGGTATGCCAGGTGACGTAGATGGCAGTATGCCTGTCACTCCTCAAGAACTCAAGCGCCTTATGTACCGCCCGAAGCCTTCCGAGTGGCCGTCAGGGGGCCGTGATGTCGCGTGTGACCGCATCGCCTGCGGCATGGAGCAGATCATGGAGCTCTCCTCCGCGGAGCCATTCCTCGTTCCGGTTGACCTCAATGCATTCCCCTTCTATGCCATGGTCATCGAATACCCCATCGATCTGAGCACAATCAAAGCGAGGCTTGAGAACCGCTACTACAGGTAACAGGACAAGATGTAGCACATACGCCTGTGTTGTTAGTGAAAAGAACTGGTCTTGTTAAATTTGTCATTAGGTTCTGGTGTGTGTTGATGTGTGTGTATTTTCTGAAGTACCATCGTCAAGTTGACGAAATCCATCTTAAGTTCTTTTGTTATTTGCGAAGCTAGAAAGCATGTTAATTTAATTTACAAAAAATTAAAGAAAATTTACTTTTAAAACACCGTTTCAGCAATAATTTATCTGACCAGACGATGCTAAAGCTTTGTCTTTACAACATAATGTTCTTTGTTTACGTGTGACAACATTGTCTTTGTGGTTGTGACAAATGGGTGAAAACATGTCTTTGTGGTTGTGACAAGCAGGTGACAACATTGTCTTTGTGGTTGTGACAAATGGGTGAAAACATTGTCTTTGTGGTTGTGATAGGTGGGTGACAACATTGATTTGTGGTTGTGTGACATGTGGGTAACAACATTGTCTTAGTGGTTGTGATAGGCGAGTGACAACACTGTCTTTGTGGATGTGACAGGCGGGTGACAAAATTGTCTTTGTGGTTGTGTGACAGGCGGGTGACAACAATGTCTTTGTGGTTGTGTGACAGATGGGTGACAACATTGTTTTTTTCTGGTTGTGTCAGGATGGTGATTACATTGTCTTTGTGATTGTGACTGGCAGGTTACAACATTGTCTTTGTGGTTGTGTCAGGATGGTGACTACTTTGTGGCTGTGACAGGCATGTGACAACATTGTCTTTGTGGTTGTGACTGGTCTTTGTGGTTGTAACAGGTGGGTGACAACATTGTATTTGAAGTTGTGACGTGCAGGTGACAACGTTATCTTTGTGTTTGTGACAGGCGGGTGACCTCCATCCAGTATGACATCAGGTATCTGGAAACAAACACTCACACTTTCAACGAACCGCGCAGTCAGATTGTGAAGTACGCCAAGCTTGTCACGGAGCTCATTCTTCGCTTCATCAGGTTTGTCTCTCGTCATCAGGGTCATGTGTGAATGCTTGCACACACGCGTGCGTGCGTGCGTGCATGTGTGTGCGTGCGTGCGTGTGTGTGCATACATGCCTTCTTGTATGTGTGTATGCTTTATTTGGACAGTCCTGGAGATTTGCATTAGGAGGCAACTGTATGCGTGAATTCTGTGGTGTGCTAATACAAGCAAACACAGACATCCAAATATATGTGCTTGTGTTGCAGTGATGTCCGTGTGTTTTAGTGATGTCTGTATGTTCTAGTGATTTCTGTGTGTTGAAGTGATGTCTGTATGTTCTAGTGATTTCCGTGTGTTGCAGTGATGTTCATGTGTTGCAGTGATGTATGTGTGTTCTAGTAATGTCCGTGTGTTGCAGTGATGTCCACGTGTTCTAATGATGTCTGTGTGTTGCAGTGATGTCCACTGTACAGACCCGATGTTGATCTACAATGAGTTGACGCGAGACGAGGACTTTGCCATTGTCCATTCTGTTGGCAATGACTCTGTCCAGGAGATTGACGTTGACAGTCGGGTCGGGGGCTCCTCTATGGGACAGGTCAGTTGGTGACATATTGAGGACTTAGGCTCATCATAATATGTCATATTTTAAGAAAAAAATCAGATATTTAATCATTTGTATAACAGTACCAGTGGTAACAAATTTTTTTTGGAAATTCTGACAAGGCGTTTTCGGGAAAGTGCCATGGAAATTTGAATGCACACATTTCTATTTTTGTTATTTATTCTACCCACCTTAAATAGTATATTAAGTTGTGCAATGGAGTAGTTTGGCTGAGAAAAACAAAGAATTATTTGTTATATTGTCTTATGTTTTAAACAAATGTTTAAGGTTACTGTTTATTCAGCCAAACTGATTCATTATACAAAGTGACATCCTATTTGTTAGGATAAATAGCCAAAATTTCCAAGGGAATTTCAACAAAATCACCCAGTCACAATGTCCAGGCATTATCTGGGTACCATCGTTACCATTTTGCAAATTGTTTATTATCTAATATCTGACCTTCTTATACAGTCTTAATGCACTGCATATTTGGTCAAGACAGGACAAGTAGTTGTTAAGATATGACAATTAAAATATGATATTTCACAAAGAGTATGACCACTTAAAAACCCTCATTCTGCATTTCTTAAGTGAAAAAATGAACCAATTCATATCTTATTTTAATCTTTGTTTCATTCCGTTAGTCGTCACACTGGCATAGCGATGTTCTCTGCATCATTATTTTTAAATCAGGATATAAAATAATTTCATTTAATATATTTACTTAGCTGATGTAACTTTTTAATACGATAAAATGTACAAATAATTGTCCACTTGTAGCCAATGTTACAAATTGACCAAACTTTGGCGGGGGAACCAATGTTAGTTATAAATATATATGTCTGATTGGGTATGGGTGCCCTTGGCTTGTACAGGGTGGGGTAATGACGTGTTTGTGTGTGACAGGAACGGGGTAGAAGGACTCGGCGGTCTCTCTCAGTCGACAGTTGGAAGGAACGCTGCACACAACTCCTGCAGACCATCCTGGATTCGGAGGACTCGGAACCATTCCGCTCTCCGGTTGACATCACTCAGTACCCGGTGAGTTTGTCGTTGTTTGGCTCAGTGGATAGAGCATCAGATTATCAATCGAGAGAACCTGGGTTTGGATCCTGTGCTGCAGTGTCGAACCTGTCTGTAGTGCTTTGTGTTTGTGACAGGACTACCTGGATGTCTTCAGTGCTTTGTGTTTGTGATAAGACTACCTGGATGTCATCAGTACTTTGTGTTTGTGGCAGGACTACCTGGCTCTCTTTAGTGCTTTGTGTTTGTGACAAGACTACTGGGATGTCATCAGTGCTTTGTATTTTGACAGGACTACCCAGATGTCATCAGTGCTTTGTGTTTGTGACAGGACTACCTGGCTGTCTTTAGTGCTTTGTGTTTGTGATAAGACTATCTGGATGTCATCAGTGCTTTGTGTTTGTTACAGGACTACCTGGCTGTCTTTAGTGCTTTGTGTTTGTGACAGGACTACCTGGATGTCTTTAGTGCTTTGTGTTTGTGACAGGACTACCTGGATGTCATCAGTGCTTTGTGTTTGTGAAAAGAGTACTGGGATGTCATCAGTGCTTGTGTTTGTGACATGACTACCTGGATGTCAAGTGCTTTGTGTTTGTGAAAGGACTACTTGGATGTCATCAGTACTTTGTGTTTGTGACAGGACTACCTGGATGTCATCAGGGCTTTGTGTTTGTGAAAAGACTACTGGGATGTCATCAGTGCTTTGTGTTTGTGAAAATAGTACTGGGATGTCATTAGTGCTTCATGTTTGTGACAGGACTACCTTGATGTCATCAGTGCTTTTGTGTTTGTGACAGAACTTCCTGGATGTCATCAGTGCTTTGTGTTTGTGACAGGACAACCTGGATGTCAAGTGCTTTGTGTTTGTGAAAGGACTACCTGGATGTCATCAGGGCTTTGTGTTTGTGTCAGGATTACCTGGATGTCATCAGCGCTTTGGGTTTGTGACAGGACTACTTGGATATCATCAGTACTTTGTGTTTGTGACAGGACTACCTTGGTGTGATTGCTGATCCGATGGACCTGTCAATTATGGAAGAGAAGCTTCAGTCAGACATCTACCTCAGTCCTGTTGACTTCGGCAAAGACGTGAGGCTCATCCTCAACAATTCCAAAAAATACAACACAAAGAAAAAGTCCCGTGTACGTGTTGCTGCATTTATGTCAAGATTTCTGTTATTCTTATTCTTGTTTTCACTTGTTTTATTTTAAACTGTGGTTTGCTCTTGGATCATGTAAGTTATATGGTTTCATTAAGCATAACAATAATACTTATGCTGAAGAATTTTTTTTTTTTGTGCGCTGACCTAAAGCAAAGTTATTGTTTGAAAAAACTGATAAAGGTTTTTTTAGAAAATATTGTAAAGGATTGGTAGAAACCGTAACTAACACATTTTCAAACTGTGTCAGTTATCTATACCACTAAGAAAATAGAGTCCAAAATATTTCATTTCCTACTATTTCAAGTTTTTACTTCCGTAGCTTCCTTATCAACATGGCCATTGGCCCTAAAGTTATACTGTGGTGTACATTCATGTATCATTGTGTAAGTTACATTGAAACCATATAAAAGTTGCCCAGTATTGAAGACATGTAAAGATAAACTGCAGCTGTAGTCACAGTGAGTGTCAGTTGTTTGTTGAGGAAGTATGATATCTGTAGCCACTGCTTGGGCCATCAGTGGAACTGCAGTGCAACATTCTACAATTCTGTTGCAATAAAGATACAAAGAGTAATACTAACAGAAACACATGTTTAAATATGCAAAATACAACAATCAAACAATTAGTGTTTAGTTATAGTGTTTAGTTATAGTGTTTAGTTATAGTGTTTACTTATAGTGTCTACTTATAGTGTCTACTTATAGTGTCTACTTATAGTGTCTACTTATAGTGACTAGTAATAGTGTTTAGTAATAGTGTTTAGTTACAGTGTTTAGTTATAGTGTTTAGTACTAGTGTTTATTTACAGTGTTTAGTTACAGTCTTTGATTACAGTCTTTGGTTACAGTCTTTGGTTACAGTCTTTGGTTACAATCTTTGGTTACAGTCGTTGGTTACAGTCTTTGGTTACATTCTTTGATTACAGTCTTTGGTTACAATCTTTGTTTACAGTCTTTAGTTAGTCTTTAGTTACAGTCTTTAGTTATAGTGTTTAGTTCTATTACACATTTATCAAGAGTTAATGGGAAGCTGAACTTCCACATTAACATATTCGTGCTGTTCTCATCGAAATTTTGTGAAAATAGCTTCCTAAATGTTTTCAACTGATCTAAACACATATTCTATTGTACATTAAATGTTGACACTTAAAATGTGTTTTACAAAATATTTTGGTACTGTGAACAGTATTGTGTTTTGTCAATTACCGTCATAGATTATTATGGAACTTTTCAGTTGATATAAAAAATTGGATGAATAAATCTTGTGAGGGACGTTGTGTTTAATTGGGGTGATGTGTATAATGTGTTATACATCACACGAATGGCACGTTACACATCATGTCACTGATTTGTTACATGCCACAAGATGTGTTAAATCATACAACAGATGTGTTATACATCACATGACTTACATGTTACACATCACATGACTTACATGGTACACATCATGTGACTGATGCGTTACACATCATATGACTTACATGTTACACATCATATGACTGATGCGTTACACATCATATGACTGACGTGTTATACATCATATGACTGACATGTTACACATCACATGACTGACATGTTATACATCACATGACTGACGTTTTACATGTTACATGACTGACATGTTACGCATCATATGACTGACGCGTTACACATCATATAACTGACGTGTTATACATCATATGACTGACATGTTACACATGACATGACTGGCATATTATACATCACGTGACTGACATATTACACGTCAATTGGCCTACATGTTACACATCACATGACTGACATGTTACACATCACTTGACTGACATCTTACACACCATTTGACTGACATCTTACACATCACATGACTGTGTTTGTTACAGATCAGTGGGATGACTCTGAGACTCGCAGCAATGTTCGAGGAACAAATCAAGGATGTGTTTGCTAGTTGGAAAACAGCAAAGAAATATGCAAAACGTGGTGACACACGAAGGTACAAATGTTATTCAGTACCTACATTGTTCTTCAGAGTATACAAGTTTTTCAGAATACATAATTAAATATTTTACAACTTCATCAAGTTGAGTATTGTCTACTTTGTTTGCCACACATACGTTATCAACTCACATGATTGTGTTATCCACACATAGGTCATTAACTCACATGATTGTGTTAGCCACACATAGGTTACTAACTGACATGATTGTGTTATCCACACATAGGTTATCAACTCACAAGATTGTTATCCACACATAGGTTACTGGCTCACGTGATTGTGTTATCCACACATAGGTTATTAACTCACGTGATTGTGTTATCCACACATAGGTTATTAACTCACGTGATTGTGTTCACTACCAACTCACAATTGTGTTCACCAAACATTTAACTCACATGATTGTGTTCACCAAAATTTAAGAGGTTATCAACTCACATGATTGTGTTCACCAAAATTTAAGAGGTTATCAACTCACATGATTGTGTTCACCACAATTTAAGGTTATCAACTCACATGATTATGTTCACCACAATTTAAGAGGTTATCAACTCACATGATTGTGTTCACCATTTGCAGGTTATCATCAGGAGCTACAAACCAAAGTACTGCCTCATCGCAACTAAATGAGCCGTCGACGTCGGGCTATGAGCGCACCCTGGAAGTAGTGGCTGGACCACATCGCAGCACCCGATCTCGCACAGTATGCAGTGGTGGCAGCACTGGTACTCAGCTGAGGAATGGCTCACTTAGAAACGGTTGGTTGTTGGCAAGGTCTAGGCTGTTAACTCTTTTGCTACTGTGAGCTGCTGTTAGCAGCTTGGGTTACATGCATGTGCACACGGCAAGCCACTCGCTTTGGTGAGGTGGTCATGACAATTTCTTTATATTAGCACTATAAATATTATCTACTGAAATAGCATGTCACATCATTCAAACAATCATGGCCACAAAACACATCACTATTGGCTAAATAGTTTTGCATTCATTAACCGGTTTACAGAGACATGTCATCAGTAAACTAGCAGGCATTAACAAAAATTATGGTGCCCTGTAGATAAAGTCACCGACGATATTCTGCTGAACAAGCATTGACATTGCTTGAACAGTGGAATGTTGATAATGCAGCTGATTCAGAGGAAGATGGTAGTGCTGTAGAAGATAGTGACAGCAGTGACAGTGAAGACAGGAGTAGTGCTATAGAAGAGAGTGACAGCAGTGACAGTGAAGACAGGAGTAGTGCTATAGAAGAGTGTGACAGCAGTGACAGTGAAGACAGGAGTAGTGCTATAGAAGAGTGTGACAGCAGTGACAGTGAAGACAGGAGTAGTGCTATAGAAGAGAGTGACAGCAGTGACAGTGAAGACAGGAGTAGTGCTATAGAAGATAGTGACAGCAGTGACAGTGAAGACAGGAGTAGTGCTATAGAAGAGAGTGACAGCAGTGACAGTGAAGACAGGAGTAGTGCTATAGAAGAGAGTGGTAGCAGTGACAGTGAAGACAGGAGTAGTGCTATAGAAGAGAGTGGCAGCAGTGACAGTGAAAACAGGAGTAGTGCTATAGAAGAGAGTGACAGTGAAGACAAGAGTAGTGCTATAGAAGAGAGTGACAGTGAAGACAGGAGTAGTGCTATAGAAGAGAGTGGCAGCAGTGACAGTGAAGACAGGAGTAGTGCTGTAGAAGAGAGTGACAATAGTGACAGTGAAGACAGGAGTAGTGCTGTAGAAGAGAGTGACAGCAGTGACAGTGAAGACAGGAGTAGTGCTGTAGAAGAGAGTGACAGTGAAGACAGGAGTAGTGCTGTAGAAGAGAGTGACAGCAGTGACAGTGAAGACAGGAGTAGTGCTGTAGAAGAGAGTGACAGTGAAGACAGGAGTAGTGCTGTAGAAGACAGTGAAGACAGGAGTAGTGCTGTAGAAGAGAGTGGCAGCAGTGACAATGAAGACAGGAGTAGTGCTATAGAAGAGAGTGACAGCAGTGACAGTGAAGACAGGAGTAGTGCTATAGAAGAGAGTGACAGCAGTGACAGTGAAGACAGGAGTAGTGCTGTAGAAGAGAGTGACAGCAGTGACAGTGAAGACAGGAGTAGTGCTGTAGAAGAGAGTGACAGCAGTGACAGTGGAAACAGGAGTAGTGCTGTAGAAGAGAGTGACAGCAGTGACAGTGAAGACAGTAGTAGTGCTGTAGAAGAGAGTGACAGCAGTGACAGTGAAGACAGGAGTAGTGCTGTAGAAGACAGTGACAGTGAAGACAGGAGTAGTAGAGAGTGATAGCAGTGACAGTGAAGACAGGAGTAGTGCTATAAAAGAGAGTGACAGTGAAGACAGTAGTAGTGCTGTAGAAAAGAGTGACAGCAGTGACAGTGAAGACAGGAGTAGTGCTGTAGAAGAGAGTGACAGCAGTGACAGTGAAGACAGTAGTAGTGCTGTAGAAGAGAGTGACAGCAGTGACAGTGGAAACAGGAGTAGTGCTGTAGAAGAGAGTGACAGCAGTGACAGTGAAGACAGTAGTAGTGCTGTAGAAGAGAGTGATAGCAGTGACAGTGAAGACAGGAGTAGTGCTGTAGAAGACAGTGACAGTGAAGACAGGAGTAGTAGAGAGTGATAGCAGTGACAGTGAAGACAGGAGTAGTGCTGTAGAAGAGAGTGACAGTGAAGACAGGAGTAGTGCTGTAGAAGAGAGTGACAGCAGTGACAGTGAAGACAGTAGTAGTGCTGTAGAAGAGAGTGATAGCAGTGACAGTGAAGACAGGAGTAGTGCTGTAGAAGACAGTGACAGTGAAGACAGGAGTAGTAGAGAGTGATAGCAGTGACAGTGAAGACAGGAGTAGTGCTATAAAAGAGAGTGACAGTGAAGACAGGAGTAGTGCTGTAGAAGAGAGTGATAGTAGTGACAGTGAAGACAGGAGTAGTGCTGTAGAAGAGAGTGACAGCAGTGACAGTGAAGACAGGAGTAGTGCTGTAGAAGAGAGTGATAGTAGTGACAGTGAAGACAGGAGTAGTGCTGTAGAAGAGAGTGACAGCAGTGACAGTGAAGACAGGAGTGGTGCTATAGAAGAGAGTGACAGCAGTGACAGTGAAGACAGGAGTAGTGCTATAGAAGAGATTGACAGCAGTGACAGTGAAGACAGGAGTAGTGCTGTAGAAGAGAGTGACAATAGTGACAGTGAAGACAGGAGTAGTGCTGTAGAAGAGAGTGACAGCAGTGACAGTGAAGACAGGAGTAGTGCTGTAGAAGAGAGTGACAGTAGTGACAGTGAAGACAGAAGTAGTGCTGTAGAAGAGAGTGACAGTAGTGACAGTAGTAGTGCTATAGAAGAGAGTGACAGTGAAGACAGGAGTAGTGCTGTAGAAGAGAGTGACAGCAGTGACAGTGAAGACAGGAGTAGTGCTGTAGAAGAGAGTGACAGCAGTGACAGTGAAGACAGGAGTAGTGCTGTAGAAGAGAGTGACAGCAGTGACAGTGAAGACAGTAGTAGTGCTGTAGAAGAGAGTGACAGCAGTGACAGTGAAGACAGGAGTAGTGCTGTAGAAGACAGTGACAGTGAAGACGGGAGTAGTGCTGGAGAAGAGAGTGACAGCAGTGACAGTGAAGACAGGAGTAGTGCTGTAGAAGAGAGTGACAGTAGTGACAGTGAAGATAGTAGTAGTGCTGTAGAAGAGAGTGACAGTAGTGACAGTGAAGACAGGAGTAGTGCTGTAGAAGAGAGTGACAGTAGTGACAGTGAAGACAGTAGTAGTGCTGTAGAAGAGAGTGACAGTAGTGACAGTGAAGACAGTAGTAGTGCTGTAGACGAGTGACAGTAAAGACAGGAGTAGTGCTGTAGAAGAGAGTGACAGTAGTGACAGTGAAGACAGTAGTAGTGCTGTAGAAGAGAGTGACAGTGAAGACAGGAGTAGTGCTGTAGAAGAGAGTGACAGTGGTGACATTGAAGACAGTAGTAGTGCTGTAGAAGAGAGTGACAGTAGTGACAGTGAAGACAGTAGTAGTGCTGTAGAAGAGAGTGATAGTAGTGACAGTGAAGACAGGAGTAGTGCTGTAGAAGAGAGTGACAGCAGTGACAGTGAAGACAATAGTAGTGCTGTAGAAGAGAGTGACAGTGAAGACAGTAGTAGTGCTGTAGAAGAGAGTGACAGCAGTGACAGTGAAGACAGGAGTGGTGCTATAGAAGAGAGTGACAGCAGTGACAGTGAAGACAGGAGTAGTGCTATAGAAGAGATTGACAGCAGTGACAGTGAAGACAGGAGTAGTGCTGTAGAAGAGAGTGACAATAGTGACAGTAAAGACAGGAGTAGTGCTGTAGAAGAGAGTGACAGCAGTGACAGTGAAGACAGGAGTAGTGCTGTAGAAGAGAGTGACAGTAGTGACAGTGAAGACAGAAGTAGTGCTGTAGAAGAGAGTGACAGTAGTGACAGTAGTAGTGCTGTAGAAGAGAGTGACAGTGAAGACAGGAGTAGTGCTGTAGAAGAGAGTGACAGTAGTAACAGTGAAGACAGTAATAGTGCTGTAGAAGAGAGTGACTGTAGTGACAGTGAAAACAGTAGTAGTGCTGTAGAAGAGAGTGATAGTAGTGACAGTGAAGACAGCAGTAGTGCTGTAGAAGAGAGTGACAGTAGTGACAGTGAAGACAGGAGTAGTGCTGTAGAAGAGAGTGACAGTGAAGACAGGAGTAGTGCTGTAGAAGTGAGTGACAGTTAAGACAGGAGTAGTGCTGTAGAAGAGAGTGACAGCAGTGACAGTGAAGACAGTAGTAGTGCTGTAGAAGAGAGTGACAGCAGTGACAGTGAAGACAGGTGTAATGCTGTAGAAGAGAGTGACAGTGAAGACAGGAGTAGTGCTGTAGAAGAGCGTGACAGCAGTGACAGTGACTGCTGGCTCGAAAAGCTGCCGTGGTCATAAAGCAGATGAACAAAATCCATGGATGGATATTTCTGTATATATAAGAATGCCAATTTATTGACTATTTCAATGGTGTATACATATTTTCTTTAGCTTTGGTAGTAATTGAGTTATACACATTTCAGTAGATAAGCGTATGCGTGATAGCCGTATATTGTGTTTCTAATTGTGATTGCCATCTAATTGGGCATGATGCCATTCAAAAAGTGTTTATTTTTGTGTACAAATTACCCACATTTTGTAGTTGTATTACCAATGTATTTGTGTTTTTACTCGTTAAATCTTGTTTAGATATAATATGTAAATAATACAAATGTAGAATGAAATCTGACGATTATTTAAATTTTGTTCTCTGTTTAGAAATGTTAATAGTTTTATTTATTTTATATTTTAATTGATACATATATTAAGTGTGACATGTTCAGTGAAGTGTTCAATGGAGTATGATGTGTTCAGTGAAATATGACACAGTTGGTGAAGTGTGGCATATTCATTGAAATGTGACGTGTTCAGCGATGTGGTGTGTTCATTAAAATGTGACGTGAAGCATGGTATGTTCAGTGAAACATGACATGTGTTCACTGGAGTGTGACATGTTCAGTGAATTGTGATGTGTGTTCAGTGATGTGTGATGTATTCACTCAGGCGTGAAGCGGGCCCACTGGGAGGCAGGAATTGGGGAGGATGACTCGGCGAGTGATGAGGATTCAGAGGAAAAGGAACAGTCGGACTTTGAGGTGCGACGGCGAATACGACTGTCTCCTAAAAAGAAGTCGTTAGTAAAGAAATCGTCTAGTAAGTATTGCAGAAAATACACATACATATATACACTGTGATTGGCCTTCCTGCAGATAGAAATGTTATCAAGGCACTGTACACTTTCCTCCCTGGCAGACCTGTTCAGTTGAACACCATCTCGACTTCTCTGGGAAGCATTCAGCCACTCTGTAATTGAAGCGCAAAGACTATTTGTACACAACTATCCACCAATGTCTTTAGCCAGGTACTCATTCATACACTTGAGCAATGTAGAGTAAACAAACTTTCCCATGGTTCGACACTGCAGCACAGGGTTCGAACCCTGCTACTGCACCCTACCATTAAGGTTACTCCAACATTTGTTTCTCATACAAGTGTGAAATCAGTAAGAAGGTGGTGCCATCTGGTGCCACTTGTGTATGTTTAACTGTTTCAACTGTGGCACCACCGAATTCACTATCTTATACATATGGCATTAGTAACATCACGTGTTACCTCAAACCTGGTCTGTTGTTGTAGGTCATTTCTCTCTGTCTCCCTCTCTCTCCCTCCCTCCCTCTCTCCCTCCTTCCCTCTCCCTCCCTCCCTCTCTCCTCCTCCCCCCTCTCTCTCTCTCTCTCTCTCCCTCCCTCCCTCTCTCACTATCTGTCTCTCTCCCTTCTATCTCTCCCTCTCTCCTTCTCTCCCTCTTTCTTTCTCTGTTTGTCTCTCCCTCCCACTCTCTGTTTCCTTCCTTCTCTCTC
>OZ023218.1:2655181-2668400 GCA_963995525.1 Escarpia spicata | reverse complement strand
GTTGCACATTTAACACGAATGACGAGACTATTGATATAGGCATGCCAACTCTGCTTCGTCCACAGGCAATGTCATGGTGCATTAGGTCAGAGACAAAGCATTGATTCACCTACTGGTGAACATTATAGGCATTACGTGCGAGCCCAACAATGGTTCTTTCCTAATCACATGCCAAGAGGATTTAATTGGATTTTAGCTTGAATTTAGTATGACTACTTCTGTCGAGTTTCACCTGACAGTTGTTGTAAACGTATATCTGGTAAGCGTAAAACGACCAATAGGAAAACAGTGGTTGAAATATAGGTCACACGACGGGTTTCAGTACAACACCGACTTAACTGGTGGATGGTTGACTTGCGTGGTTCCAGCGCACATTATATGTATGTAACAAACAATATTCGCTTGACGCTCGATATGGTGCTTCGTTTAACAGGTGATTTCAACAGTGGAACACACTATAGGATATGAAAACAAATGCCGGAAAAGAGAGCGTGAAGGGGTAGCCATTGCAAGATGGCTTGAAACGGGAAAGAAGGTAGGGACTTCATTTGTTTAGAACGTCAAGTAGTTGTAGTCTGTTCTACATATTGCCTTTGGGTACAACAAGAAAATTGGTTATTGTTGATAGTCTATTCACGCTGGCAGGCAAGCGCGCGAAAGAAATGAACATGGTTATTGTGTTTAAGCTTAACCTTTGTATCGTACCATAATGTAGACACATATGTTGACATACACGTACATACGCACTGGCGTAATGTGTTCATAGAACATCTTGCCAGTCATAATGCAAATACACACACGCTTGTGCTTGGCTGATTATAGTTATATTATTTGGCAGTGATCAAATTACTAGAAACAAATGTATCGTCACTTAAGGCACACAAAGTTAATGCACTAATTAAACATTATTTAATGCTATGCACCACGGCGGAGTAAACACAAGTTCGAACACCATCTCTCTTCGTTATTAATTCACCATTAATACCGCACTGTGTATTATGCTTGAACAACAGTTGTTGGTATAATACATAGACAATAAATATGATTTGATTTCTAGAAATTTCCCCACTGTGTGCGGCCATATTGGATTCACCCCCTATCGTCGTCAACGAATACTATCGATGAAATTGCATACATCAGAATACTTATAATAGATTAGTAATATTATTTATGCCGCATATACACACGTTTACTGCATCATATCATATAACATAACATATGGCCGAAGTTTTAATACCATTCTAACGAATAAATAACTTTAACAAGTGTAGATATGCAAGTTTAATTAATGTTGAAGTTCACACACCACAATTCCGGCTGCCTGTGTTTGGCTGGTTATATAAGGCAGGTAAAATGTCTATGTTAATTGCAGCTTGACGCGCTCAATATATAGGGTTATATCACGTGGCATGGATGACCACACCGGTTATGGGAACGCCGGGATGGCTTAGGGGCCGATATATACCCTCCCTTGCAGAGTGCTACCACAGGGAGTGGGTCAACTGTGAGAGATCAGGATTGTGACACTACTCTCCAGAGTAGGGTTGTAAGGAGCTCCCAATGAGATGTCCCGAGCCGATCATTGGTGCAGTTAGCTCTGTATCATAGGCAGTAACGGCTCCAGTGTCTCCCACTTCCGGATTCTCTCTTTTTGTTTTTCAAAAATTTACTTCAATGTTGCTGGGCCATTTTCAAGACCTGAAAAGTAAAGTGCATATCATCTTACAGGTTCTTCCAGGTCCTCTTCTGGCTTGACTAGGGGTTACTGCATCTGCCTCTTACGTGCCGACTCTAGCTTTTGACATATGCTCGGATTGTGTGCATGCGTCTGAGTCTGGAACAGTCTAAGATAGGAGTGGGGCAGTGTATTCAGTTTCCATAGGGTTGTTTTGGTATAACTTATATATTTTGTGTCAAACGACTGCATCGGTGAAACCTCAACCACAGACTGTGGGAGACGTCTGTGCGTTTGTATATAAATGAGTTATTTCTAATATTTAATCGGCATCTTTCTTTAAATATTTAAGTGGTACCTTTTCGTATGTGCTTCGTTGGCTCCCAAAGCAACAACATTGGATAAGACTGCTAGATCATATTTCCCTCTTAACTTATCATACATTTCCACCATATCTCCCGTGTAGAGAACCTATGTTAGAGTTGGTAATTTCAGTCTCTGTAAACGTTGTTTCTATTCAAGGTCTTTGAAACCAGGAATTAATTTGGTTGCTCTGCGCCGACCATTTTCAAGAGCTGTAATATATTTCATTAAGAATGGACTTAAAGAAAACCACTTTTTATCCATGTGAACGAAAGTACGTCGGATTATCCCCATCATCTAATTGGCTTTATTATTTTTGTTCTGACATATATGCTTCAAAAGCAAGCGATGGATCGAAAGTGACTTGAATAACTTTCACATTGTCCGTACTTGTAAGTGTTGTCTGGTTGTATCCCAATGAATAGGCTTTATTCCTTCTGAATAATGATCCAATTCTCATATGGATACATTTATGTGGATAACATTTTCAAAAGTGATGTATCTGTTCAGCGTTCGACAGAGATAGATCTTATTGTAGTTTTGTGCGGTACTCTTCGGTATAAATAGGACTAAAAAGCATCAGATTATCCGCAAACAATAAAATATGACAGACCTTTATAACATCAGGTAAATCATTTTTGAATATTACAAAAAGAAGAAGGCCACTCACTGATCCTTGTGGTATTAGACTGATTACCTCCTGCCAATTTGAAAATGTGATATTTACTCCTACTCGTAAGTGCCTGCACAGAAGAAATAATTGTATGGTTTACAAATGATGATGTACTGACAAAAGAAGGACTAACTGGACTAAAAGGTAAAATAAAAAACCCACTCAACTCCATCACATTTTAAAAGACGACTTACCACGCAGGAATACAACTTGGAATTGCATTGTATGGAAACTGTGAACACGAGTGAAGGCAAAGGCAGAGGGATGTTCTTGTTTATTCACAATTTTTTGGCATTTTAAGTACACCAGTTTGATGTTGAGTTGAATGAAGCACTGTTTTGTATTTTGGTACTGAAACGGAAGGATACCCTTCTCTTGGGCGCTTTTTATAGAAGCCCTAATAGCACCACTGAGAACAATGACAACCTTAAGAAATTGCTGGATAAAATAAGTGAGAAATGTTTTTCACATGTTCTGCTATACTTGGAGATCTCAACTACCCGTAGATTGATTAGTAAATAATCTCAACTACAGCAGCAAGTACTGAAGATAAATAATTTAAATTAATTTAAAACAATCGAGACTGTTATTTGGTGCAACATATTACAGAGCCCACTAGAGGTAAAGGTACAACCAAACCATAGCTCCTTGACCTTGTAATGACTAGTGAATACACCGAGATCTCAACAGTCGAGACTCGGTCATCAATGAATAGTAATATGTGGACATGAAATATACACTTGAAAGTGGATACATCTATAACACTATTATATTCGTAGCATAGCTGTATCGATTTGTTATTTACACATAAAATGCAAGTTTTGTAAAACTAATAAAATAACAACACATGTTAATGTTTGTGAATATTTAATAAATATAATGATACATGTAGTAAAGCAATTGATAGTGTTCCGCAAATACACTCGGCACACTGCAAACACACTTTTGGTGACGTGTCTATCGTCACACTAAATTTCATCACAAGGATTCATGTGGATTCATCGTGTTGCCCAAGGGGATTACTTGGGATATATCCACTTGGGAACCTAACACTTAAAAAGTGGGTTTATAGGTTTGTTCAGAAAGATTCGTAACAAGTATATATTGTATTATTTTTCTGTCAAATTATACAAGCATACGTTATTATTTCTTTTGTGAAACATTAACACTCGTTTATGAAATTGCAGATAAGTGTATGTACCATATGACTTTTGCAACAATGTAAACAGTATATTTGTGACTGAATGCTATTAGAGTATTGTGTTGTAAATGCAGACATACTATGTCATTTGTTTGTTTAAAAACTGTTGGACTGTGTTGTTTGTGACAACAGTGTTTCAGTGTTGTGTGTGGCAGGTTCGATCCCTGCTGTTGTTCAGTCATACATTACTGGTTGTGCACACACACATTTATTCATTCAGTAATTTCAGCCGTTTACAATAACTCCACCTAAATTACGTTAATTCCACTTAAACAACTATTGGAAATAGCACAGCAAATTATGGATTAAAAAAAATTAACCAGGTATATTGCAAGGTATATTATGTACTGATGTTATGGTTTTTAGATTATCAGGGTTTCACTATCACATGAACACTTGTCATAACAAGTTAACAGTTTTGTAAAAAATGTATTGACACATCTATAATCATGTACACATATGCTGTATAATATTAGGCATTAGCAATTGGTATGACAACAATATTTTTAGACAAACATGTGTATTAAAACAGGCAATTCTCTTTTATTTAATTCATGAACAGAGGTAATGAGTGACTTGTCTTTTTGTTTTCACTTCTTTAGATTTAAGTACAAATCAACTTGCATTTTGCTTAATTAACATAATGCCAGTTCTTGATGTGTTTACCATAAAGGTGTATTATATTCAAGAATACGTGGCCAGTGACATCTGTGGGGTTATTGCCACCTTGAGATTTATTTTAAATACAAGTTTTAAGAGATAGTGTTACTGAATGTCAAATGTTTCAAACAATTTCAAGTTAGGGAATAACAAAATAATGCTCTTCTTGAGGAAACATTGTTTCTTAATATAAAAATAAATAATACACAAGTTACTATTGATAGTATACATACTTGAATCGGGTGACCCAGCTAAATGTAGATCTACACACCATAAACTGTGTTCATCTTGGAACTAATTAGCATCTAGTATTCACCAGGTCAGATATCCACAGCTAGACGAGCATGTTAATAAATCTTTAAATAATTTACAACGAAAACCTAACGTTTCTTTAATGGTTTTTTTACATGTTCATTATAACGTACTGGCATTTAAAATATAAGGCAACAATGCTGTATTTTGAACATATATATCGTTAAACCACACATGGTTCATCCAACTCTACAAAACTACAAAAGCAGGCACGGGATATGTGAAATGTTGCACATTCTAATCAAATACATCACAAGATTTCTTTCCCCTACAACTCTGTTTCTGTGTGGAAAAATATTCAATTAGTATTTTTCTCAAATTTGGCATTTGAGCTCAATAAATACTTTGCATCAGACCATCACTTCTGTTGGCATGATCTAGTGATATGATTGCACATAATTACCTTATCTCGCCATCATATTAACATTTCTTTATGAATTTGCCCTTCACCATTCAGGGACAACATTTTACTGCTAGAAAATGTGTACACATTAAGCAAAATTACAAAGAATTCACATTTACAGGCTAATGGTACAATTCACTCTGACATTAGTTAACCTCCTGTTTCGCATAGACCTGATCTAGACATTTTGTATCATTGTAGCTACACACAAGTTTATAGTGTCTAGATTCTGTTGGCAACATTGAAAATACATTGAACGTTTCTCTTGGGTTGACTTGGCTCTGATGCCTAAGTCAATATCTACTCTTCAGCTTGTCTTATTACAGCATCAGGCCAAGCAGAACCAACCAACCAATCCTCTAACATATCCCTTCCAGCGGTGCATAGGCATCCACTTTCATGACATTTTGTTTGCCACTTGTCACGATTTCCAATACTTAATAATTTCATCAGTCATATAATAGATCTTTTTATCAGACACTTTTCAGCAAGATGACAACAAAACTGTGCTTTTGTTTGAAATATCAACCAGTTCTTATTCTGTTAATAAGTTTCAAATCAAGTATCAACCAGCCGAGATATATAATTTTAATCGGTTACATTTATGTTAATAAAACTAATAAAGCTGACAAAATAACACACTTTGTTTAACAAATAAACTGTCTGTAACACTGGCCCCCAAACTTAAAGAAACAAGAAAACTGTAGCAACTGGATGGCCGCAGTAATGAGGGGTGTCAGGGCGCCACGACATACCCCGACAGCGTCAGTGGTGAGGTCCAGGGGTCCCTTGCCCTGGATATACAGGTTGCTGACACAACCCTCTAGCATCTTCTCGTGCTGACCAAATGTCATGCCATCCAGGTTAGGCACGCCTCCTGAAGCATAACCAAATCAAATCAAATTTATTGTAACTCATTACAATACATACAATACAAATCAAATTTAGACAAATCCTATATAATAACATAATGAGCACAACAAGTGAAGAACATTATACTATGTTATATTCGCTACATAACAACCAATGTCAACCCTTTGGCAATACTGGCCGAACACGCTGCAATTAACCTATCCAGCACGTGATATGTTGCCTAGCAAAACCTCCCGTCAAATCATCAGAAACCAGAGAAAGTGTGTGTGTGATAATTTATATACATTTGCTGCAGTCTCTGATGATGATGTGCACAAGTTGGTTATGAATTCTAAGACAACCAGCTATGTTCTGGACCCCATGCCAACCAAACTGGTCAAATAGTATATTGATGCATTGGTGCCATTCCTTACACACATCATCAATTGCTCCATTGCTGCTGGGGAATTCCAACATGAATGGAAGACTGCACTTGTAGAGCCACTGCTTAAAAAAGCAGGACTGGATCCTATTCCAACAAACTATCGCCCTGACAGACAGTCAGACATGTGGTCAGATACATTGAAAAGTATTTAAATGCTAATGCAAATACTTTTGACATTTCAAATGCAAATACATTTTGTTTATGTCAAATGCAAAATTAAATTTTCTCCTGTGACAGGTTAATCCTGTTTTCCATTTCCTGTGCCCATTGATGCACTGTCTTCCAATAAAATTAGAATAAGCCACCCACTGTTAATTAAATGCTTGCTAACCTGACCCTGCCAAAGGCCAACTGATAGATACACTGATCATCCATCTGATAATGACCCAAGTAGTTAATGATCAAAGCATGCAAATGCTGCAGTTGGTCAGCCAATAAAAGAGCTATCGGAAGGCCATTTGTTTCTCAGTGAATGTCATGCCTCGGTGATCACTTAAGTAACATGAGTGACCTGTATCAACTACCTAGACCACGCAACAATTTAATTAAGTACAGATGTGATAACAGTTTTCATTGACATAATTAAATGCTATAAGTATTTGAAAAGTATTTGATTTTTCAAATACTTTTAAAATGTATTTAAATGCAAATAGTTTTGGCTCCAAATTTTCAAATGCAAATGCGAACACTGGATCAGTTGCATTTAAATGCATTTAAATGCAAATGCATTTGCATTTGACCCCATGTCTGCGCCCTGTGTCGAATCACCAGTATATCTCTAAATTATCAGAACGGGCTGTTGTAGACCAACTTTGCTTTCATTCAGAATGTGGATTTCCTTGTCACCTTGTCAGTCGGCGTATAGAGCTGGACATTCTACTGAAACTGCACTTGTTAAGGTCCAGTCTGACATTCTTTTAAACATGGACCAACAGAACACAACTGGTTTTAATTTACTTGTTGTTGACTTTTCATACTGGGGACCATAAGATTTTGTTGATTATTGTGAATTCTTCTTTTGGTGTATCAGGCACAGCTCTAAATTGGTTTTCGTCTTATCTTCAAATTAAATCAATTATTATTGATGGTACTGTGTCTGACCAGTTTAAACTTGATCAGGGAGTACCGCAAGAATCATGCCTCGGTCCTGTGGAATTCACACAGTATCTTAGCCCTATTTTTCATATCATTGATCAGCAAGGTAAGCTGGGGCATGTGTATGCTGATGACCATCAGGCGTACTGTAGTTTTAATGCCAATTCTATGGACAGTAATCACGAGTCTATGGAACGGTGCATTAGAGATATCAATAGCTAGATGCAAAGCATGAAACTTAAAACAAACAACTCCTAGACTGAATACATCTTAATTGGTTCTCCGTAACAACTGGAGAAAAACACAGTTGTTGCGGAAAACGCCTAAAAGTGGTCTCATTTATGATTCTATCATTTTTGGTTCTCGAGTTATTGCACAACATTACTCCGAACAGTGGCCATTTTGGAGTCAAGTCAAGAGTCATTGTCACACACGTTTGCCATAAAACACTTGGAGCAGTCAGCCGCACATTCTACAACAAGCAAATAAACATCAGTTGAGTAGTCACAACAAGGAACAGTAGATGACAGTCTCTCAAGACAGACATCAGCCATAGAGACAGGGAGAGGGGGAGAGAGTGACACAGAGAAAGGAGACAAGGAGAGAGGGAGAGCGAGGCAGAGAGAGGAAGAGGGAGGCATAGGGAGGAAGAGAGACAGTGGTGGAGAGAGACCGAGGGGGAGAGAGAGAGGAGAGGAGAGAGGGGAAAGAGAGAGAGGGATGGAGAATGGTGGAGTGGAAGAGAGACAGACATACATAACATTCGGCATTTGATTGGCAGTCAGTGTAGTTCTTTTAGACGTGATGATTCTGGCTGCCATGTTTTGGATTCGCTGGGGTTTGTGAATGTGGTTTCGTGGTAGTCCAGCCAGTAACGCGTTCCTGTAGTCCAATCTAGATGTGACGAAAGCGAGCACAAGTGGTTTAGTCGCATATGTTGTGAGGTATTGCCTCATACGACTGATGTTGTGGAAGTGCATATACGCTGTTCGGCAAATGGTACTTATGTGGTTAGTCATGTTGAGGGATTGAACAAAATAGAGCGCCCAGGTTGCTCGCACTTGAAGACGAAGTCAAAGTCGAGTCAAAAATACGAATCTCCTTTAGTAGTGACAATTTCTGTTTAGTACCAAACACCATGACATCTGTCTTCTGATCATTTAATTTCAGTAAATTGGTCCGAGACCATTCGCCAATTTCTTCTAGGCAACAGCACAAACGATCCATTGAGTTGGCCATCTCCACCAGGACAAAACGAAACATAAAGTTGCGTGTCGTCGGCATATATGTGATAATCCAAGCCGGATTTCTCGACGACGTCGCCAAGTGGTGTGATATATGCAGTGATCAGCAATGGCCCGAGTACGATGCCTTGCGGTACACCAAACGGCACAGCAGTTGGGGAGGATTTGACAATTCCAATACGAACGACTTGATGCCGACCGGACAAGTAAGATCTGAACCACTCAAGCGCAGCGCCAGAGGCACGGAATATGTGAGTGAGTCTGCTCAATAGAATTCCGTGGACAATGATGTCGAAAGCGGCGGTCAAGTCAAGCATAACCAACACAACAACACGGCCACGGTCTACTGCAGACAGACTGTCATTGTGAACTTTAAGCAGAGCCGTTTCAGTTGAGTGATCTTGTCGATATGCCGATTGAAACTGGTCGTGCAAGTTGTTCTCTTGCATATGGACGTTCAGCTGTTTTGCTACAACGCGCTCGATTACTTTAGAAAGAAATGTCAGTTTCGATACAGGTCGATAATTCTGCATTGATTCTGGATTTAGTCCAGCCTTCTTGATGGCGAGATGCAGCCAGTCTTGCATTTATCTAGAACAACGGACGCGTGCGAATAAACTAAGCTGACCTGCATTATGATCGTATTGATCAACCAGTTCTTCTACGTTCAGCAAGTCAAGATCATCCGAACGGAACAGTGGAATGTCTTGTCGAAAAGAAACTACATTATTGTTGCGTAACTTGCAATATTTGATTTTCATCAAAAGAGTGCGATGTTGAACAATGTCTATGTTGAAACTCACCACAAAGTGGTCAGAAAGGCTCATATCCGTAACGGTAACATTTCGAACAAGGTGTTCGTCCTTGCTGCGGGTCATGAGTACATCCAAAGTATGTCCTTTCCTGTGGGTTGGCCCGCGAACATGCAACACCACCCCTGTGGCATTCACATAATTGGTCAGTCGCCGTGCGTCAACATTTGCAGCGTTGTCAATATGAAAGTTCAAATCTTCCATGATAATCAGAGGTCCAGGTTTTATGGCATACTGGTCGATGAAACGATCCCATTCTTAAAAAAACACAGTTGTTGACAAGCCATTTTTCACTGATGGCGGGGGTCGGTAAATAACAACGATTCTCGTGGATGACGTAGGTGTTCAAAGGATCGAAACGCATCGGCATCGGTAACGGTATTTGTGTAAGACGATTTCGGCGTGTGCTTGATGGAATATCCATATGGTACAATGTATGTAATCACATTGGCGTCGCTCGAAGGCTTCAACCACGTTTCGCATATCGTCATCATATCGAGATGGTTTTCAAGTATATGATCCGCGATGGCGAGTGTTTTGTTCCGACACGATTGTGCGTTAACGTAGCATACTCGTACGCCTTGATCGCGCTGTACCTGTTATATATAATGGTAAAGTTATGAAATTTTGTACATTTCGGCTTGGTTGTGGCAACGTCGGTACTCTTGCGTAGTGAATTTTTGTCCCGATCTGTTTTGCGACTTTACGACCGCCACGGTGTTTACGTTTCATAGTCGAACGCTTGGAGATGCACAGTTGGTGAAAGAGAAGATTCACACAGCAGGTCACCGGAGATCTGATATACCTGGTCGCATGGGCGGCAGTTGACAACAAATGTGTCCTAGAATAACGCACCACTGATGTTGACACACACGCATGCTGAAGTGCGTCTTGCGACACTGAGTATCATCGGCGATTGCACAAAAGTTGTCCGTGGTCCGGTGTTATCCAAGAATAGACCAAAGCGTTCTGCTTGACAAGTTTGTAACCGGTTCTCAAGGCAAGCGTAGACGAATGTCGATTAAAAACTATAACAGTCCGGCACCAGTAATAATTTTCAAGTAAAATGTAAACGTCCGAAGTAATGTATGTACCTCTATACACGCACCTGAGAAATATGAAAAACGTTCCTTGAATTGAAATTGAAGACAGCTGTCGTGGGAGCTACTGCCAAGCACAACACCCCAGCTCCATGTCATGCCATGAATATGTAAAAACTCAAATCGACACACACCTCAGAAGGGCGGGATACTTGTAAATAAAAAAGGGTTGAACTCTCGATAAGCCAAAAGGCTTCATTGTCCACCTGCCATCTAGAGTTAATCATCTGCGTGGCAATCTTGTTAAATAAGCAGAAATTATGCTGACGCGGCGGTGAACAATTTCAATAGCAACCCCCATCTTCTGATGTCACAGTTGAGCCAGGCAAGCAAGCGGAGAAACTGAAGAAAAGTTGAAGTGAAGATACAGCGACATGGCGTAGCGGCAAAAAAAATCAACAGACCTCCCCCGCCCGTCTTCCCATTCCAGCAGTTGAGACGAGTTATAGGAGGCAGCGCAAGAGACAGCGAGAAGACGGTGAAATTACGGCTGTGCAATGACGAAACATTTTCAACAGCACCCCCCCCCCTCCGCCCCATACTCCCCTTCACCCCCCAATCATCCGATGTCACCAGTCGAGCAGAGACAGTGGAGAAGCTAAAGTTACGGCGGTGCAGCAGCAACACATTTTCTGCGACTACAGCATTTGGTTCGGCTCAGATCGAGAAACCCTCACCTGCACCTTAAGTTAAGCCTTAAGACTCACAAAAATGTATGATTACACCCCCGTGAGTTTCACAACACACTTCCAATTATACACCTACCAACCCCACCTCCTTCACTGCAACAGCAAGACGTCTCTGGATGCAGTTTTTTTGTGTGCGACAAATAGTGGCGCCACATCACGGGGCTTGGTTAATCAAGGCTAGAGGAAAATGCTGTAGTTCCAACAGATGACATTACTGCTACTAGCAGTCCACGGACAGCCGTCTCAGATCTGCTGAACTGGGATGAAACGTACTTAAGAAAGTTCATTCCAGCACGATACAGACGCCTACAAACAATCATAGTTGTTGATGAGACGGTAGCTGTTTGTGTGTCAACACAGTGTGCTTGCGAGATCACTCAGAACAGCCTCAAGTAATCGTTTAGTTAGTTAATGGGTAGATGTAAACACCATCTCAATGAAAAACCACTGCACGTAATATTTTATCATACCTTTACAGACTTATGTTACGTATAAACATCGAATCAAACAGACATGCAAATAATATAGTAATTGTTTTAGATGTAGGCTCTCCATGCATAATCTTTCCGAATCATCTTTGTCAAACACGTCCGTAGATGAAAACAAGGCTGGCCTGGCTCACTGTCTCATCCATTACATGATGGAGCACGGTAAGCACCTGCCCGATGGATGTGAACTCGTCGTGGGTGGGGGATTTCACGACAACAAATGCGCAAAATCAACTGTTAGAGATGTTTTGCATTTAAATAAGGAAGCAGACACGCGCATCATAGTACATGCATGTGACAGTGACAAGCACGTTCAAGAGGGCAGTGAACGTGTACACAGACACACGTGTCTCCCTCGTGTTGCTTCTCTTTATGGCCTCATATTACATGCATGTGACAGTGACAAGCACGTTCAACAGGACAGTGGTCGTGTACACAGACACACGTGTCTTCCTCGTGTTGCTTCTCTTTATGGCCTCATATTACATGCATGTGACAGTGACAAGCACGTTCAAGAGGACAGTGGTCGTGTACACAGACACACGTGTCTTCCTCATGTTGCTTCTCTTTATGGCCTCATATTCATGCATGTGACAGAGACAAGCACGTTCAATAGGACAGTGGTCGTGTACACAGACACACGTGTCTTCCTCGTGTTGCTTCTCTTTATGGCCTCATATTACATGCATATGACAGTGACAAGCACGTTCAAGAGGACAGTGAACGTGTACACAGACACACGTGTCTTCCTCATGTTGCTTCTCTTTATGGCCTCATATTACATGCATATGACAGTGACAAGCACGTTCAAGAGGACAGTGAACGTGTACACAGACACACGTGTCTTCCTCGTGCTGCTTCTCTTTATGGCCTCATATTACATGCATGTGACAGTGACAAGCACGTTCAACAGGACAGTGGTCGTGTACACAGACACACGTGTCTTCCTCGTGTTGCTTCTCTTTATGGCCTCATATTACATGCATGTGACAGTGACAAGCACGTTCAAGAGGACAGTGGTCGTGTACACAGACACACGTGTCTTCCTCATGTTGCTTCTCTTTATGGCCTCATATTACATGCATATGACAGTGACAAGCACGTTCAAGAGGACAGTGAACGTGTACACAGACACACGTGTCTTCCTCATGTTGCTTCTCTTTATGGCCTCATATTACATGCATATGACAGTGACAAGCACGTTCAA